>JAGFNQ010008092.1:127236-186494 GCA_024364735.1 Boesenbergia rotunda | reverse complement strand
CCGATATTCACCCCCCCCCTCTATCGGTTTTCTCGATCCAACAAGTGGTGTATCAGAGCGGGAAGTTCAAACCTGGTGCAACCACCAGTTTGAAAATTTTTTTTCGGATTTTTATTTTTTCTTTTTTGTACGAATTTTCTTAAATATTTCGTTCGAATTTTTTTTAATCGAGGTTGGTGCAACACCCCTCGTTATTTCATTTTATTCATCCCACTACTAATCCAAGACCTAGTCTTGGGAAATTTTTTTTTTTGTTAGTTTTTTTTCAGATTAAATGGCCATGCAAGAAGGATTTAGCACCGCCAGACCTCCACTTTTCAGTGGAGAAGACTTTTCCTACTGGAAAAGTCGAATGGAGGTCCACCTGAAAACTCAGGTGGACATGTGGATTATCATCCAGTCCGGACTGGAGATTCCCACAAACGCTGAAGGTACCTCAAAGCTACTCAGAATGGGACACCACTCTGAAGCGCAAAATAGAAGCCGATGCAAAGGCAACACAGACCCTACAATGCGGTTGACAAAAGAGGAGCTGAACCGAGTGGGCCCCTTCAACAGTGCCAAGGAGCTGTGGGCAAAATTGATCGAGCTGCACGAAGGAACATCAGACACCAGGATCAGCAAGAGGATCTGCTCCTGAACAAATTGTACACCATCAAGATGGCCGACAACGAAACAGCAGCCCAACTCCACGCACGATCAAGAATTGATGAACGGTCTTCACACTATAGGTCACAAGGTCGAAAACCGTGACCTAATAAGGTATGCCCTAAATGCTTTCCCTAGAAATACCTTGTGGGCATCTATGGTAGATGCATACAAGGTTTCAAGGGATCTCTCTAAAATTAAATTAGATGAATTGTTTTCTGAGTTAGAACTTCATGAACAGACTAACTGCAATATGGCCGAGAAAGGTATTGCCTTTTTGCAGGAAAAACTGGAAGATCGACAAAGAAGAAACCTCAACCTGAACCCGAGTCTAACTCAGACTCAGACGCAGAAGACGAAGAAGAGATCAATCTGAGCTGGTCCGACTGGCCCGAAGCTACTATAAAAAATTGAAGAACCAAGCCAACACACGGAGGACAAGCCGAAGAAAGGACGAACCAGCTGAACCCGCAATGACAAAAACAAGCCCAACGTAACCTGCTACGAGTGCAAGAAGAAGGGCCACTACAAGACAGTGTCCAAACCTAAAGGAGACAAAAGACAAGAAGAAAAAAGCACTCCAAGCAACCTGGGACGAATCTTCCTCAGAAGAAGAAGAAGAAGCACCCCAGTCAAACCTACTAGCCCTGACCGCCTCAGAAGAAGTCGAGACCGAGTCAGAATCAGAAAGGACGACGGCAGACTAACCTTTTCAGAAGACGGCGAAATCAAGGTAAGCGGTTTCAATAAAGTCAATTAAACGAACTTATCTTATCTTTCTCGAGATTTGGCGAAAGCCAAACTCCGAGTCGAATCCCTCCGACAGGAAGTAAAACTCCTGAAAGAGGGAGCTGACTCTAAAATTAACCGAGAAAGTTCAAGAAGGAACTCCTACTCAAGTTGAAAAACTTGAGAAAGAAACTCCTCCCTGAAAACTCAGGTTAAGGATCTTAGAGCGGCCTTAGAACGATTTACTTCTGGTTCCAAAAATCTTGACATGATTCTTGGAAAATAGAAGTCCGTTCTAAATCGATCCGGACTTGGCTACAGAACCAAATCCCGACAAAGATCGTATTTTGCTGTACTGAATCAGTCCAGAGGTAAAGTTCAGGCATGGGTACCTAAACTGTGCCTGAACCAATCAACTGGATCAAATCAATATTGGATCCCCAAGGACAAGATTCACATCTTGCCTAATCATTATCGTGGCTATAGTCCAGGGGGAGCCAAATTAAAAACTATTTTTATTGTTAAATAGAGTTAAATTCTTGCAATTTGCCTGATTGATTGTTTATTTAAATTTCTGCAATTAACCATGCTTAGACTTAGGTTAGCTTAAGGACTAAACAAACTTAATTAAAACTTGACAACATAGTATTGGGTGGAGGTGAGATGATAGTACGTTAGGGAAACCAATTCTAATAAGATCAAGTTCACTTGGTCTCTTTAGACTGGTAAAACTAGCCGAAGCTACCGATCCAAAATCCAAACTAGTTAGACCAGAACTTTTTCAAGGATTAATTTTGAAAATGAAACTTCATTAAACGGCTTTGTCAAGGAAAGGGTTGATGATCCAATATGGCTACGTCCAAAGAAGGCCTAGTGCCTCGCCAAGACCTGGAAGCCAATTTTTGAGTTTCATATTCAAATTACTTCTTGTAAAATTCAAATCTAACACAATTTTCAGTTAAGTATAGATTCAAACATTTCCCTTCAAAATAAATTGAAATGTTTTCAAAATTAATTAAGATTTTTAAAAATAAATCATGGTTTTCAAAAATTCTTTTATCAAAATCTGTCTCACGAAACCTATAAGGCTAACGTGATTGAGAACCCTAGATTTGGGTGAGACAGACTAGTCAGTGAAAATCAATTTAAGCTATTCCTAACTCTAATTGGATCCAAATCAATAAAACGCTTTATGTGTAGGAACATAAAGATTTGGACCAATGGATGTTGGATAGCGGTTGCTCCAGACACATGATTGGAGACAAATTGAAGTTCACCAAACTCAAGCTCAAAAACCTAGGCTCAGTAGCATTTGGCAACAATGCTACACTCAAGGTAATTGGGTCAGGTAATATTGAGCTTAAATCTAACTTTATTATTAAGAAAGTTCTTTTGGTTGAAAACATTAATTTTAACCTGCTTAGCATAAGTCAGTTATGTGATTCTGGTTATATAATCACTTTCAACAATTCTGACTGCCTGATTAGAAATGTATAAGACTCAGAAACCATGCTTAAGGGCACTAGGAAAAATAATGTATATACTATAATCCTTCCCCTAGTACCCAAATGTATGTTAACTCAGTTAGAACAATCGAACCTCTGGCATAGGAGACTAGGTCATACCAATTTGAGAACTATCTCAAAAGTCACCCAACATGACCTAATCAAAGGTATTCCAAAAATTAAAAATAATGAAAACCTAGTATGTGAATCATGTAATGAAGGCAAACAAACCAAATCTAATCACAAATTAATTCAATCTGATCTAACTCAAACCACACTTGAGCTCCTGCACCTTGACCTATTTGATTCACATGGAGCCAACTCACTAAGCGAGAACCGATACTGCTTAGTAATAGTCGATGATTACTCTAGGTTTACCTGGGTTAGGTTTCTAAAAACCAAAGATGAAACCTTAAAACTATTTAATGATTTCTGTAAATTGATTGAAAATTAAAATGATACTAAAATTAAAAGACTTAGGAGTGACCACGGGGGAGAATTTGAGAATCAACGGTTTAAGGAATTCTGTAAGATCAATGGGTATTTACATGAATTTTCATGTCCTAGAACCCCCCCCCCAACAAAATGGGATAGTCAAAAGAAGGAATAGAACCTTACATGAAGCCGCTAGGGCTATGCTCAACGAATTTAGCTTAGCAAACCAATATTGGGCAGAAGCGATTAGTACGGCCTGTTACATCCAAAATAGGGTTCTGATTAACAAGAGACACAACAAAACACCCTACGAACTATACTACCATAGGCTCCCAAATCTACACTACCTAAGGGTTTTTGGATGCAAAGTTCATATCCTAAACACCAAAGACTACTTAGGGAAATTTCAATCCAAATCAACCCTAGGTATCTTCCTAGGATATTCAACCACAAGTAGAGCCTATAGAGTTTACAACAAACAAACTAAGAAAATTAAAGAAACAACTAACTTAATATTTGATGAAGAAGTCAACTCAACATCTATTAATCCAGACCTAACTTCATAAAATTTTGATCAAGAAAATAATGAACAAACTAATGAACCCTTAATTGAATCCTTAAACGAACTAACTATTGAACCAATTAATGAGTCAATTGAACCAACAAATGAACCAGTCCAAAGAGTCGAATCAATTAATGAACCAAACCGACCAGCCGGACCTGAGGCTGAACCAAGTTCTAGGAGAACCAAGAAACCCAGACTTAGTCACTCAACTGATCAAATTGTGGGTGATCCAACTCTAGGAGTCAGGACTAGATCCTCCTATAGAAACCTTAGTCAAATAGCTATGATCTCAAAAATAGAACCCAAAACTATAAATGAAGCTCTACTTGACCCTGATTGGATCATAGCTATGCAAGAAGAATTAGCCCAATTTGAGAGGAACCAAGTCTGGGAACTAGTGCCTAAACCTGAAGGCAAATCCATCATAGACACTAAGTGGGTCTTTAGGAATAAGCTAAATGATCAAGGAGAAATAGTCAGAAATAAAGCCCGCTTAGTAGCCAAGGGATTTAGCCAAGTAGAGGGATTAGATTACGATGAAACATATGCCCCAGTAGCTAGACTTGAGTCCATTAGAATGTGATTAGCCTTTGCATCCCATAAAGGATTTAAGCTATACCAAATGGATGTAAAGTCAGCCTTCCTAAATGGGTTCATTAAAGAAGAAGTTTATGGAGAACAACCCCCTGGGTTTGTGGACTTAGAAAAACCTGACCATGTTTACAAATTAACTAAAGCACTATATGGGTTAAAACAAGCACCTAGGGCCTGGTATGAACGTTTATCAACTTACTTAACTTCTAAAGTATTTAAACAAGGACAAATTGATTCAACATTATTTATTAAAACCCTAGGAAAAGATATATTCATTGCCCAAATTTATGTGGATGATATAATCTTTGGATCCACCAACACAAACTTCCTAAAAGAGTTTGTAAAGATAATGGAAAATGAATTTGAAATGAGTTTGGTTGGTGAACTTACCTTTTTCCTAGGACTACAAATCAAACAAACTAGAGATGGAAACTACGTCCATCAATCCAAATATGCTAAAGAGTTAATAAAGAAATTTAAAATGGATAACTCTAAAAGCATAAATACCCCCATGGCAACTAATGTAAAAATAAATAGTGACCCTGATGGTAAGCCAGTAGATCTCAAACTGTACAGAAGTATGATAGGTAGTCTACTGTACCTTACAGCCAGCAGACCTGACATTCTTTTTGCTGTAGGGATGTGTGCTAGATACCAAACCTGTGCTAAGGAAACACATTTAGCAGCCCTAAAAAGAATACTAAGATATGTAAAGGGCACCCTAAATGTAGGGATTTGGTATCCTAGAGCCTCAACCTTCAATTTGTCAGGATACTCGGATTCTGACTATGCTGGTTGTAAATTAGATAGAAAGAGCACAAGTGGAAGCTGCCAACTGTTAGGAAATAGTCTAGTAAGTTGGTGCAGCAGAAAACAATACTGTGTGGCTCTGTCCACAACTGAAGCTGAATATGTAGCCTTAGGAGAATGTGTAGCATAACTTTTATGGATGATGCACACTCTTAAGGACTTCCAGCTCAACTACACCCAAACTCAAGTATTTATTGACAATATAAGTTTAATAAATCTAACTAAGAACCCAATCCAACACTCCAGAACAAAACATATAGAAGTTAAACATCACTTCGTAAGAGACCATGTAGCCAGAGGTGAGATAGTACTTAAACATATAGATTCAAAATCCAGCTTAGCTAATATATTCACAAAACCATTACCTGAATCTAAGTTCAGCTCACTAAGAAGGCAGTTAGGATTGTGCTCTGTAGAATAGATTAACTCTACTGTTGATTTTCTTTCTGCCTTACTCAATTTAAAAATCAGTTTCTAAAAATAGAATTTTGAAAAACTGTTTTACTTAATTTCAAAATCAGTTTAATTTTTTTTTTCAACTTAGTTTTATTTCAAAACTACTCCCTTTCAAAACTAGGGCTTTTTCGTAAATGGACTTAGCTTAGGCCCTAACCCTAGAACTGCATGCACCTATAGACTTAGAAGCCAGCATCTCACAAGCACTTTAGGATACTTTGATTGATAACCTAGAAAGGGTTGAGATGCTTAGGTCTTTGCCTTAATTCAAGATGCTTTAAGTCAGTGCATCTGCAGTAATTGGGGCACTAAATACAACTTATACAGCAATGAAGTTAAGTGTCAAGTTTAGAAAATCTAACTTGAACAGAAACACATAACTTGACTAACCCTAGCGAAAACTACTGCTTATAACAGTTAGTAAGTAGCTAAATGGGTTAGACAGGTCCCTACAAGAAAAAAATAATTGATTTGGTCTAAGTCTTGGTTCAGTACAGCAAAATCATATGAATATTTTTTTTGCAAATTAATTTCTGCAATTTCTATCTGTTTTTGATATATGGCAAAGGGGGAGAGATCGGAAAAGAGAGAATTCAAATTTTCTCAAAAGTTCAAATTTTGAAAAAAAATTTTACTCTCAAATATTTTCTTTAAAAAGTTAGTTACTTAAGTCTTTTCAAAAAGCTTTTCAAAATCTTTCTAGAAATACTTAAGTTTTTCAAACTTTTATAAGTACTTTAAGCTTATGTTTTTCAAACTTTTATAAGTAATTTAAGCTTAAGTTTTTCAAAACTTTTATAAGTACTTTAAGCTTAAGTTTTTCAAAACTTTTATAAGTACTTTAAGCTTAAGCCTTTCAAAACCTTTATAAAGTACTTAAATTATTTCAAAAGTTTACTAAGTACTTAAATTATTTCAAAAGTTTACTAAGTACTTAAATTATTTCAAAAGTTTACTAAGTGCAAAAGTTTTTGAAATCCTACTAAGTACTTAACTTAAAATTTTTTCAAACTTAAGAGTACGTTAAACTTAAGACTTCAAATTTTTGGTAAGTACTCGAAACTCATGCTTTCAAAATTTCGTCTATGTATTTTTAAAACTTAAGTTATCAAAAGATTTCTAAAGCACCTAAACTTAAGTTTTCAAAGTGCAAAATCATTCTAAGTAAAGTTTTAATAAAAACATAGAACCCCACGAATTTTTAAAAAATCTAGGGGGAGAATCTCTCCAGGGGGAGGGAACAAATTTTTATGCTTTTGATTAAACTTAACTTTTTGAACTAGGGTTGCCATAAATAAAAAAGAGGGAGATTGTTGGTGCAGTAAGCACCAAAGTCAAACCTATGTTTTGATAATGGCAACAGGGTTCAAAAGTTAAGTCTTAATTGTTATCTAACAATGTTACTTGAGTGTGCAGGAAAAGTCATAGCGAAGGGCTGCTAGGCACCTGGCGAAGGGCTGCCAGGATAAAAAGCCCTAGCGAAGGACTGCTAGGCACTTGGCGAAGGAATACTAAGATAAAAAGACCTAGCGAAGGATTGCTAGGCGCCAGGCGAAGGACAGCTTGGAACTGAAGCCCTAGCGAAGGAATGCTAGGCACTGGGCGAAGGATAGCTCAGTATCCAAGACCTGGCAAAGGATCACCAGGCAAAAGTCCAACCAAAGGAGCGGTTGGCATCAGGTATATTCTCCCGAGAGGAGTAGGTGAGGACGCGTTCCCCGTCGAGGGAACAGTAGGCGTCGGTTCGACCTAGAGCTCCATTTTAGAGATCCAAAGTCAGAACCAAGACAGCTAAGGCTGTATAAACTAACCACTTAATGTTTTGTTGTGTTTTTGGACTAAACCTGAATGCAGGACCGAAGGAACGAGTGTCTGCAGCTCAGAGAGCCTCAAAGGAGTGAGGCAACAGCTGACCAGGGCGCCCGGAGTGTTCCGGGCGCCCCCAAGGTGAACACAAAACACACAAGTAAAAAGCACGCTTCAACAGTACATCCTGCGGGCGCCCCCGTGCTCCCGGACGCCCCCGTTGCTCCCGGACGCCCCCAAGCGCAAGCTGCCGAAGCGCACCCTCGCGAAGCCAAGAGATAGAGTTTGACCCGGTCAACCCGGGCGCCCCCAGCGCTCCGGGCGCCCCGGTCAAAGTGGATCCCGAAGATAAAGGGATCAGACGCTGACCGAGACATTTCTTGATCAAATGACACGTGGGGGGCGCCCCCAGGCCCTATATAAAGGGCCCTCGACCCCAGGCTTCAACAACAACTTCCAATCAACGCTTCTACGTTCTTCTGCTCTCGCGCTTCGCCTCGGAATCCTTCCAACTCGAGCCGACGACGTCCCGCTGCTCCGAAAAAGTCGATCTACCCCGGACGTCGGTAAAAGAGCGATTTAAGTTTACTGTACTTAATTCTGTAATACCTTTCTGTAAACTATTTGTGCCTTATATAGAATTGCCCAAAGTAAACGGTCAACGACCGTGGGCCTTGGAGTAGGAGTCGCCCCAGGCTCCGAACCAAGTAAAATCGACCGTGTCTCTGTGTTATTATTTTTTAATTTCCGCTGCATACTTACTCTAAATTTTCCGAAAAACAATTACCGATATTCACCCCCCCTCTATCGGTTTTCTCGATCCAACAATCTGCTCCTGATCGGTCTGGTGACCGATCAGGGTCACTGTGCAGATCGTTCTGGAGAACGATCCAGCATCGCAGGTTCCTCTCTATGATCGATCAGGACAGAGCCTGATCTGTCTGGTCATGACCTGATTGGTCTGGTGACCGATCAGGAGGCTCCCTGATCGGTCCGGTGATCGATCAGGAGGTTTAGACTGCGAAGCTCAGAAATCGCCCGATAAAGGGGTGGATCGGTCGAGTGATCGATCCACAACCTGGGATCGGTCTGGTGATCGATCCAGGACAGTCCTAAAGAAATCACGATTTCTAATTGAGCGATGGGGACCGATCAGGACAGAGCCTGATCGGTCTGGACCCAGCCTGATCGGTCTGGTGACCGATCAGGAGGCTCTCTGATCGGTCCATTGACCGATCACTTTAATTCAAAATGCACAGTCAGACGCTCTGATCGCGTCTGAACGTATCCGATTCTCTGCGCTTAACATCTGATACATGATTTTTTGCTTGATATGCTGTGCTAACACTCTGATTAAGCTGCAGGTGATAGGGAAGATTCAAACACTCAAGGAGAGTCAATGGAGACCTTTCCTTGGAGCAGGTTTGTCTGTTTTTCCATCTCAGGCTGCAACGGGCACTGGCGCTGGCTGGAGCTGCTGTCTGGGGCTGGTCTGAGGGAGGCTCAGGGAGTCCAGAGGAGCTCAGAGGTAGCTGGTGGTTGGAGGTGAGCAGCTGGAGGCTGCATGGAGATGGTGTCACCTGATACTCAGTGGAGGAACAAAAGGAGCGGAGAAGAGTTGGCTGAGGAGAGTTCTGCTGCTTGAGTTCTTGTTGCGCCTTTGTGTTCTCCACAACTTGCTTGCGTGTTCTGAAGTTCCATCACATTGAGCAAGCTACTGCAATCTTGAAGCAACCATTCCTTGCTTGAGCACTTGGAGGAAAGAACAAGAGGCTTCGAGTTCAACAGCGAGAAGACACGGGGAAAGAGTTCTTGCTGTGCTCAGGAGGAAGCTTGCGTGAGTTCTTTGTGCTTAAACCTATATCTGTGATAGAAACGCTGTGGAGAGGTTTCTCCAGCGGGAAGGAGTTTGCTTTCTATCCGGTGGTCACCGGGGCTTGATCTGCCGACGATCAAGGGATCGCCAACCTTACGGGCACGCCAAGGAGTAGGGGCAAGTTATCCCCGAACCTTCCTCCCTGTTAGCGATCTTGCTAGTTGTGTTAGTTTGCTTTCATTTTCTGTTTTTCTGCATACTCTGTGTTTGCTACTTCCGCTGTGCTACTAACAAATCTAAGTGCAAAACTTTGAAAAGTTTAAAGTCCAAGTGTTTGGCTATATTCACCCCCCCCCTCCTCTCTAGCCATCCGGTTCCAACATATACTAGTTTTATAAACATCTTAGCAACCCAAAACAAATCCATTTACTTGCAATTAGGATCTTTGCGGAATTTAATAAACTATCAAAAAACATGAAATCTATACTAGAGTTTGTACTTAACTTTGTCTCTATGCAAAGTTTAACCAAGATCATTTCGTTCTACCACTCCAAAACACTAACCACAAGTTTCTATGAGACTTAACCCAAGAATCTCTCCCACGGCCGCCGCCACTGAATATCAATGCAAGTCCTGTTCGCCTCCATAGCTTATGTTTTTTCTTTACCTTTATTTGCAATAGAAGGAGATGCAACTAATAAGTGATTTGCTTAGTAAGTAAATCCTAACTCACAAAACCATGCGATTAATGATAAACATGCTCTTTTCAAAGGATGCTTGTTTCAAAATACATGCACTTGAAACTATTTGCACATGGGAACTTTCATACACTTATCATGCTCAAACATGCTTGAAAACATTTACTTGCATCAAAACACTTGCAAACTTAACATGCTTATGATTTCTTTTGAGACTTGATACGTATACATTTCCATACCTTAAAACACTAACTTCTTTGCTCTTGCTCTTTAACATGCTTGTAACATAACCATGTTAACATACGTAACAAAATATGCACTTAAGGAAATTGAAACACTTACATGTACTCATATACTTCAAAATAATAATCAACTTTCCAGGCCTTGACACTGTACCTGGCATCAATGTACCAATGCACGCATCCCTAATAGGTTTCAGGGTAGCTAGCCACCTCACCCTATTAGAGCTTCTTTCTACTTTCTGTGGGCCTCTCATTTGCCTGGTACATGTCACTTTACAAAAGTAAAATACTTTCTTACTCATAATGTTTATCCTTATCAAGCTGTCTCATCTTTTTCCATAAATTTGGCACTACAAACCTTTACTTTTCTTACTTGGAACTTTCATCGAGCACCTTGCGTGCCCTTAACCTAAAACTCATTTTTGGGACTTTTCAAGAATTTGGTCTTATCATGCTTAGATTCACATACACAAAACCTACTCAAGTTGAAGTTCTATAATAAGAAAATATGTCTTCTTGAGAAACTTAAACACATAATTCAAAATAATATTAAAGCATGCACTTAGATCACAAAACCTAGTTCTACAACGAGAAATACATGACGAAACTACTTCTATTGCAGGCAAGTGATCTACTTACCCCCCTTTTCTTGAAGAAAACTCACTAAGTATGCAGAAAAATCCTAGCGTAGGACTCCTATTCTCTTCCTTGCGAGAAACTTCACTCCTTGGCCCTAGGGAAGAAGTCCTAGGTTTTCTACTCAAGAGGAACAAGATGGAGGAAGAAAACCCTTGTTTTCTCCCTATTTTCGCAGCCTCCCCTTGCTCCCCCTGTTTGCGCCGACGCCAATCCCTAAAGGTGATTAATCGCAACTTAAGCGGAAGTTGAAACACCTCCTCATGAAAAGGGCTTACTTACCTATAACATAATTTCGATCCATCCTTTTTTGTGCTTGATACCCTCTAACCATCTGGCTAGCCGAGTTTGCTTAAGGACTGACTTGCCGCGTGCTCGCGAGATCAAACCTCCGCCCGACCCTTTTCTTTTTTTTTATTTTTATTTCAAAAAAATTACCAGAAAATTCCAAAAAATTCCTAATAATTCATGAAAATTATTGGGTGATACAGCATGAGTCAAACAATTTTTGAAATGATATAATTTTTGAAAACATATCATATATATTCAATCAGACAAGCATGAATTTCATACAAACATTATTATGTTGAAGCTCTATTTTGAAAATATATTTAAAAAAAATATTCTAACAATTTTGAAAATAGTTTTAAAACATTCTCATCAATTTCTTAGTCCTTAACATCTCACCCATTCTAGGTGTCTCAATACAGCAAGCATAGTTGTCTTATGGGTGTATTGTGAGATGTTTGAATCATTTTCCTTAATTTATTATTAAATCTAAGATTTGATTGAAACATGTGTTAAATTCAAATCTAGCAATAGTAAAGTGAATTTGATTTTCAGTAATTGACTTCCAGGTCTTGGCGAGGCACTAGGCCTTCTTTGGTCGTAGCCTTATTGGATCATCAACCATTTCCTTAACAAAGCTTTTTATAGAAAATTCATCTTCAAGTTACTTCTTGAAAGATTTTGGTTTAACTAGTTGGGTCTTGGATCGATAGCTTTGGCTAGTTCCGCCAAGATGACTTCCCTAATGTACTATCATCTCACCTCCACCCAATACTAGGTTGTTCAAGTTTCAAGTAATCTTTTTCCTATAACCATTCTAAATTATGCATAAAATTAAACGTGGATGACATCACATATATTTTAAGAAAATTACATATGTATGGCCTGTCATTTATGCATGAGTCAAGCAATTCAAATTATTTAATTAAGTTTCTAAAGATGTATCAAATTACCGATTTGATACATGTCGTGTGAACCCGCGAATATGTCAACCCACTTTGACATATTTGATTTTATTAAATTTATTGTTGCAGTTTGGGTATGATTTTATTTAATTTGAGTTTAAGTTATTTTAGAGTTAAAACGGATTACTTAAGGTTAAATTGATTACGGATTAATTAATTTAAGAATTTAATCTAATTAATGATTAATTAAGAATTAATTTGAATTTGAGTTAAGATTTGTTTAATTTGAATTAATTCAAGTTTGAATTAATTAAGATTGAATTAATTTGAATTAATTTAAGTTTGAATTAATTAAGATTGAATTAAATTAATTTTGAGTTTGAATTAATTAAGATTTAATTAATTTGAAGTTAATTCAATTTGAATTTAATTTAATTAAGAATTAATTTGAATTTAATTTAATTTAAGATAATTTGAATTTAATTTAATTTGAATTTAATTTATTTTGAATCTAATTTAATTTGAATTTAATTTAATTTGAATTTCATTTAATTCGAATTTAATTTAATTTGAATTTAATTTAATTTAATTTGAATTTAATTTAATTTGAATTTAATTTAATTTAAATTTAATTTAATTTAATTTAATTTGAATGTTATTTAATTTGAATTGAATTGAATTTAAATTTAATTTAATTTGAATTTAATTTATGATTTAATTAAATTATGATTTGAATAATTACGGTTGAAATAATTGATTAATAGTTGTGGGTTTAAGTTTAGAATTTTCATTATTTCGAAAATTTCTGACTCTTCTTTATCTATCTTTTCAAATTTTCTAACAATTGGGATTTGTTTGAACCTTTGTGAACTTTATTTACTATGACATTTATCTTAGATAGTTCCATATCCTCCTCATCCTTAAATTTACATCTTTCAGTATCCTCAAAGTAGGAGGAGTAATTTGGGCCACTAGTTAAAGTTTTGTAAAAATTTTCAAGATTATCTATAATTAAGTTGTTATCTAGAAGAATTTCATCTTCAGAATTATCCTCAAGAATATTTTTAACAAAATCATTTTTATCCTCTGAAATAATATTTTTAGAATTAACCTTTGGATTATCCTTAGGATTTTCAAATTCGATTTCAGAGTTATACAACGGATTTTCAAATTTGACTTCATAATTATCTAAAGGATTTTCAAATTTAGAATTATCTTTAAGATTTTTGAATTCAGTTTTATCCTTAAGATTTTTGAATTCAGTTTTATCCTTAAAATTTTCAAATTTGAATTCGGGATTAATTTCATATTTAAATTCAGAATTAATTGTATCATTATCCGTAGAATTATCAGAGTTTATTTCAGATTTAAGTTCAGAATTAATTTTAGCAATTATTGAATTGGTATTAATGATTATACAATTTATTTCTAATATTTTAGCCACATTCACATTTTGTAACTTGTCATTCAAAATATCTACTTGACTATGCAGTAATTCTAACTTATCAGGGAAATTATCTAAATTATTAAAATAGATTGAATGAATTTGTAAAATTTTTGGAACATAAATCTTACGTACCTTCGTCGGACACTTGTTTTTATAGTGTTCATACTTCTCGCATTTGAAGCATCGTACGTGATCCTTGTTTTTCTGGACTACTGGCACTGGTGCCCCCTTTGCCGCCGATGGTGTAGATTGAGTCTTACGAGTAGGGCACTGATTTTTATAGTGCCCTCTCTCCCTGCATGTGAAACAAATAATATGGAACTTAAAAATGGACATTAAAAAAAAATTGTATCTGATTCACCCCTGGGCTCCCCCTCAACTCCTGGCGTCATTGCTCCGTCGGCGGTTAGTCCTGTGAAGAGCGGCCTAGCTCAGATACCAATTGTAGGACCGGTGCCGTCGATAGAGGGGGGGGGGGAGAATATCGATCATGAAAATTCTCGCGAAATCTTCATAAAACTTTCGAACTATATTCAGAGCGTTAGTGCAGCAGAAAATAAATACAGAAAATTAAAAGAAAGACAGACATGCGAGATTTATTTACTTGGTTCCCGACCTCCCTGGGTCAGTACGTCCAAGACCTATGTACTCGGCGTGAGTCCACTATTGGCCTCCTTTCCAGAATTTTCGGAGGCGGAGAAACCCCGTCTTACAGTTGATAATTACAAGCAAGAATATTAAAAATTAAGTGCAGAATTAAATAACAGCAAACCGAACAAAACAAAATCTGAAGTTCGGCTGATCTGGACCTCCGAAGTGTCGCGCACTTCCTCCTAGAGCCTCCCAGTCGTAGAGCCTCGTCTCTGGTGCATTGCCGTTGGTCAGAATGCTCGGAATCACTCACAGCAGTTGTGTTTGAAGCAGAGGGGTCGAGGCCCCTTATATAGGCTTCATATGGGCGCCTGCGATCACCAGGCCACCCCTATCCGCTTGGTCAAATCTTATCCCTGCACCGAACTCACCGCAGCTGATAAGATCTCTGACCAGGGTGCCTGGGACCTCCCGGACGCCTGAGTGAAGGCTTATCTTATGTTTCAACCTCAAAACAGCAAAACAACATTCAACTTGGACGCTCGTATCGTCCCGAGCGCCTAACTGGAAACCTATTCTGCTTACTTCACGAAACTGCTGTAACGCCCGCCCTTATATCTACTCTCGGGGCGGGGTTACGTACCATCAATCATATAGTTTTAACATAAAATAAAAAGCAAAAGTACAAGGACTATGTACTGAGCATGCTTGTTTAAAACTATCAAGTGATATTTACAAGTGCTAAGCATACTAGTCAGTGCATGCCAATCAAATATTATGCTTTAATGATTAGAACATGGTAGGTGCATAGCAAGTTCAGTAACACATAAATTATGATAGTGAGGTTATACATTCCATTGCAAGGCATCATGAATTCACATCCTAGAACATTATTTGAAATATCTTAATCAAGAGTTATTCTATAACATGATAGGTTCACAAGTAGTTCAACTCACAACATAATCAAGTATAAGAGTAATCACTAACATTCAAGAAAACATTAACATAAGCATAGTAAAGTAGATATAAGAATCTTTCTTTCCCGAGCCACCACCCCACACATCTTCAGCCCTCCTGCCTCTTCCTTTAGTTTAAGTGTCCCTTACCCTTATCTGCAGCATAAGACAACACATAAACTAGTAAGCACAAATGCTTAGTAAGGATCCTGTCCTACTCGCAAAATCCATACGGAAGAATTCAACATGTACACATAATGAATCATAAGCATGAGTTTATCATAGCATAATAAACATCAAAGTTTCTAAGCAAGCAGTATAAAGTATCTTAAGCATACCCTTCACATATAATAAATGTTTTCAAAACAATTCCATAAAGGTATTACTTAAAAATACTTTAACATCATATAGGGCCCAGTTGTGTACCACATCAAGCGCGTTCCCTAATGAATTAGGGTAGCAAGCCACCAACCCATTAGAGCATGACCCTTCCGTCCTACCGGAGCCATGACCTTCAATTAACATGTACCCCGAATTTGTTTAACGACCCCCTTCCGAGTCGGGTACACAACTTTCAAAGTAAAATACTTATGATGCTTTTACATATATGCTAAGGAGTACTCCAAATCCACTCTCAAGGGACACACCACTCTTCAAGGGTGCTCATGATCCCATAGGGACACACCACACATCATAAGGGGTTTTCTTGATCCCATACTTAGTGGAGTATCCTTTCAAGCATTTTATCATACACATCACATGCAATTCATAAAGGTGCCCCATGGTCTATAAGACATGCTCATACATACATCATATTTCAACCACTTAAATATACTTTATATATGACAAGATTGGTCACATAAATCATATTCATATAATAGGAAGTGGTAGCATGCTTCATGTGTTAATTGAGTTCTTCCTAACCCTAAAACTAGGGTTGGCCGAATGGTGTAGGGTAGGGGTAGGTTAGGTTTTTGACATCAAACATCCCTTACAAGCATCACATATATATACATCATGTATCATACTAAGCATAGCATACATCATGGGGAAATCAACCTTCACAACCCTAATGTTTCATGCATGGCCGAAAGTTACATGCTAGGGAAAGTTAAGTTTTCCAATCAAGCATTCCATTTAAACATCACATGCATATACATATTATCTTAGTAAACATAAACATATCTCATAGGGTAGTTTAACCTTCATAAACCCTAACCTATTCATGTTGGCCGAATGGTGTAGGGTTGGAGGAATTAGGGTTTTTGAAATCAAACATTCACACAAACATTTACACAAACACCTCACATACATATCATGCAACATATTAAGCATAGACTACATCATAGGATAATCATGCACCCTAAACCCTAATTCTTCTAGGGTTGGCCGAAAGTGTATGGTAGGGGGAATTAGGGTTTTTGAAATTAAACATTCACACAAACATTTATACAAACACCTTGTCTACACTACTAAGTATGGATACATCATAGGATAATCATGCAACCCTAAACCCTATTTTTCATGCCTTGGCCGAAACATGAAGGGAAACAACATATATATATACCCTAAGTCCCAAGGGGTCTCCTCATGCATCAAGGAGTAGCCAAGGCCTCTCCCTTGGGGGTGGCCGAAACTTGCACAAGGGATTATTCCCTTTTTCGAAAACAAGGAAGAAGAAGAATCATGTAACAACAATTACACTGCAAGTGAGGAGATACTTACATCTTTTCGCTTGAATTTCACCTTCTCTAAATCCTTAGGGTACCCTTGGTTGAAGGAGGGGTGAGAGTTCCCTTACTAGAACTTCTCTAGAACCCTTGGCCCTAGTAGAGGGCAAGATCCTTAGATGGGGTCTTCTTCCTTCCAATTCCCTAGGGTTAGAACCCTAGGGTGTATTTTCGAAAAATGAAAAGGGAGAAGAGGGCTTAGATTTCGGTGGGGAGAGTGGGGAAGAAGAAGAATGAAAGTTCTTTCTCCCTCTCCCTCCCTTCTCTCTTATTTATATTATTCTCATGAAGGGACATGTCTCTTCACTTCCCTAGCTTTAACTAGGGCGTCCCTTATTCTCTCAACATGAAACATCCTTGGTGCATTGGTTAAGACATGGTTAGTGTAACTAGGATGTTCAAGGTTCGATCCTTGCTTCCTCCTTTCTACATTTTCTTTTTATCACATTTTGCACTAATCCACATCAAAGCCCATTAAGCCAAGCCCATCATGACATTTCATAATAATGTTTCATGAATTCATAACATTACCTATGGGGGAAAAATTGGGGTGTTACAACTGCAACATTTCCTCTTTGTCTTGGGCGCCCCCATCATACTGGGTGCCTGGCTTCAAGGCATTCAACCCAAGACTGGATTTTGTGCTTTAATCTGGGCGCCCCCATCAATAGGGGTGCCTGGGTTGGCTGTTTTCGAGCCACTTGCTTGCTTTGTCTCCGATTCTCGGTACCTGCAAGACACACAACACAAAGCAAATATACATACAATATTAGTCTTAAGGACTTGGTTCAGACTTCGGATTTCCACGAAACCCTAGGTCGAACCGACGCAAGTTCTCACCCCCGAGAACGCGCCTTTCACTTACTCCTCTCAGGAGACGGTTGCCACCCAGTCCTTCGGGTGGACTTTTCCCTAGTAGCCCTTCGCCAAGTGCCTAGCAGCCCTTCGCCAGGTCTTCAATGACTAGCAGTCCTTCGCCAGGTACCTAGCAGCCCTTCGCCAGGTCTTCAATGCCTAGCAGTCGTTCGCCAGGTGCCTAGTAGCCCTTCGCTAGGTGCCCAGCAGCCCTTCGCCTGGTATTAGGATTTCGATGCCCAGCCCTTCGCTAGGTGCCCAGCTGCCCTTCGCCAGGACTTAGGGTTTCGATGCCTAGATTCACTAGGACTTTGGTCCACTTTGTTACTTCTCTCTTAACTCTCCTTTGTCTGTTTAATGTATCACTGACTTAAGTCTATTGTCAAACATTAAAACACTTAGAGGTAGACATCACTGATGCAACTTGCACCAATAATATGGACATATGGATGATCATTCAAACAGGGTTCTCCCTCCCTATTGATGATGAACTATCAATTGCATGGGACAAACTGGACGAACCAACGCTCAACCAACTTGAGACAGATGCAAGGGCAACTGCAATTCTTCAGTGTGGTCTAACCAACGAACAACTCAAGCTAGTCGGCTCATTTGGATGTGCCAGAGAGATTTGGGAGAAATTGATTAACCTACATCAAGACAACTCAGATGAGAGAGATCAAGTAAGTTATGTTGCATTTTTGGCTCAAGCTCAAATAACCGAGCCAGACTCGACACCCGACTTCGACTTCGGGTCAGAAGATGAGTTGGAATCCGTACCTGACTATGAATTCAAGCTAGAATTAGAAGATGAATTGACTGAGATAGTAACTAATTTTGAATCCTTCTCAAAATTACAATTAAATAATCAAACTGATACTATAATGGTCGAGGAAGGGATAGCTTCTATTGTAGAGAAAAATCCAGGAGAACAACCCAAGGAGAAGCTTGAACCAGTACCGGAGTCCGACTCAGACTCGAAATCTGATGACAGTGAAGGAGATCGACTCAAATTGGTCCGATGGGTTCGTGACCACTACAAGAAGCTGAAGGAACATAAAAGAAAGACGGCTAAAATTAAGGGGGAGATTCCCAACCAGAAATCAAACAGTAATAAGGTAAATTCAAAAGGTAAAAATCATATAATATGTTTTAAGTGCTGCGAAATAGGACATTACAAGAGTAAGTGCCCCAATCGCAAGAGTCGACCTTTGCCAAACGGTACCCTCAAGAATATTGGACAAGTATTTGGGAAAGGTAACTTTACAATATTTGAAAACCCATTATTTACTTCAAATGATGTGATTAAATCTTATAAATTAGTTAAAGCAAATTTTAGAAAATTAGAACAAGAAAATGAAACATTAAAACATAAGGTCAAAATGATAGAAAGTTTAATTCACAATCTTGCCAATTTTAAAAATCTAGAATATTATTCCAATTATGACGTGACTTAGATGATTATTCTTCTCACTTGCCTATTTATTTTATGCTTAGATTTAGGATTGGTTAGATTAAGGACAAACGGTTATTTGAGATTTGAAAACATAGTATTGGGTGGAGGTGAGATGATAGTACGTTAGGGAAGCCCTTCTAATAAGGTCAAGTATATCCTACTTGGTCTGTTTAGTCTGGTGGAACTAGCCGAAGCTACCAATCCAAGACCCAAACTAGTTAGACCAAAATCTTTCAAGAAGTAACTTGAAGATGAATTTTCAATAAAAGGTTTTGTCAAGGAAAGGGTTGATGCTCCAATAAGGCTACGGCCAAAGAAGGCCTTGTGCCTCGCCAAGACTTGGAAGCCAATTACTGAAAATCAAATTCACTTTACTTCTTGTTAAATTTGAATCTAACATAAATTTCGATTAATCATAGATTCAACCCATTGTTTAAAATCAATAAACTTGACCTTATAAATTATTTTAAATTGATTCAACTCCTTCAAAAGTAAATGTTTTTCAAAATTAAAATATTTATTTTTGAAAACTTGTCTCACAAAACCTATAAGGTTAACTTGTTTGATCACGTAGAACTGGGTGAGATATCTAGGACCTAAAAGTATAATTCACTATCCTTTCAAATAAAACTTAAAATCTTGACAAAAGTTATTCAAAATTATCTCTTTTTTAATCAATTCAGTTTATTGTATCCTACTTTTTCATTCTTTTTAACATTGAATTTCATATTGAATATCACAATAAACTCATTTTAGATAAAATCTAGGGCTTGTTTGATTTAATTATTGATTGGTCAAACATTGTCAACTAAGTCAAACTTGGTCAACACTGGTCAACGGTCAAACTAGTCAACGGTCAAATTTTGGTCAGCACGGGCGCCCGAGACCTTACAGGCGCATGATGCTTTATCTTCATTCAAGGTAGCCAAAGCTGCCAAAAGTGGCTGACACCTGACTAGGGCGCCTGAGAGGCTCACGGGCGCCCCAGTCATCATGGGCGCCCGTGAAAGACTTTATAAGGCCATCATCACTCCCTCATTTGCCACACCAAACGAGTTTCTCCTCCATTTCTTCTCCTCCCAAGGCGCCCGAAAGCTCCTCTCGTGCCCTCTGACGCCCTACTTCGACAATGCCACCCCGGTATTATTTTTATTATGCATTTATAATTAATTCTTTTATTATCTCACTTATTAAATGCATAATTTCTCTTACTGATTTAGAAAACGTCGCGTTACCCAACCTAACCCCGTGGGCGAGCCTAGCCTGGATCCGAGATTCCCTACCTTGGAATTATTTAACAAATTTGCCTAGACCACCTACAAACCTATTAAAATCAGCTTTCTAAATAGACAATTCTTCACCCAGTCCAGCCCCTTAGCGATGGATGCAATCAATTTTTATCAACTAGATCATCTTGTTTTCAGCAAGCATCCAGTTAACACAACCCTGTGTGCTGAATTTTACAACAATCTGGTCAAAGTAGATGACCTTTGCTACTCGACCATTGTACAAGGGATGCCACTCACTATCTCACCAACCTTATTCAATCGATTTTTAGGTCTACGACCCACCCAGTCTACCTTTTGTTGCTATCCTCCTACTGATCTGCCTTTCAGTGCCCCTTGTTCGAGTCCGCACCCCCTACTGCCACATCATCCCCTCCCTTCATCACCACTACGGTCGCGACATCACCATGGGGAGGTAACCCAAATGACTGAGTTCGACGAGATCGGGGCTAGGAACTTTTTCTTAGCGGGGATAGATGTCTCGGCCACCGGGGTTCTTTCATGGAGACGCCAGAGGGCTCAACCCCAGATAGACTCAGACGAGGAGGTGGAGGTTGATGTAGCCGATCTCGTAGCCGAGATCAACGAGCACTTACAGGAGTTGTTGGATCTGAGTAAATCGATAGAGGGAGGGGGGTGAATATCGATCTTAAAATTTTTCGGATAAGTAGATCGATTACGCAGTGGAAAACAAGAAAACAATCGCTAACACAAATTCTTTTTACTTGGTTCGGAGTCGCGGTCGGCTCCTACTCCAAGGCCCACGGTCCTTGACCGTTTACGTTGGGCAATTCTATATTCGTAAAGATCTTTTACAGGTTCGAGTACAGATATAGAATTGAAATTGAAAGTACAACACTTTTCGTAATTTAAATGTTACCGATGCCCGTGGTGGATGGAAGTTCGGAGCAGCGAGTCATCGTCGGTGCTTGAATCGTGAAGTCAGAGTTTGTCGGAGCATAACGCTTGAATGAAAGTGTTGAGAGCGATGTGAGCAAGATATCTTGAAGCCTTGGGGGTGAACCCCTATTTATAACAGCCATAGGGGCGCCTGTATTGATGGGGGCACCTGACATGTGGCCTCTCCTGCGGGAACTCCAATCCGCAGGCTCGGTCAGCACTTATCCTCTTCATTGAGGCGCCTGAGCTGACTGGGGCGCCTGTGTTAATACAGGCGCATGGGCTGACATGGTCCAGAGGCTTCATGGCAGTTTGCTTCGATGGTTTTGTTTTTGCCTTGCACTGGGGCACCCATATCCATACAGGCGCCTAGCCCAGTGAGGCGCCTCACTCCATTGAGGCGCCTGAACTACAGAAACACTGTTCCTTTATTCCCTGCAACCAAGGTTAGTTCCAAAACACAAGAGTCAAATATGATAATAAGTTTCAACCATTGCTTACAGCCTTAGCTGTCTTGGTTCTGACTTTGGGTCTCCTAAATGGAACCTAGGTTGAACCAATGCCTAATGTTCCCTCCTACGGAGAACGCGTCCTCACCTTCACCTCTCAGGAGAATTTACCTTTTTGCCAACCGGCTCCTCCGATTGGACTTTTGCCCAATCCTCCGATCAGGTCTTCGTGCCCTGTTCGCGACAAGGACTTCTTGCCCAACTTCTGGTTAGGTCTTCGGTACCCAGCCCTTTGCCAGGACTTCTTGCCCAGTCCTCGACCAGGACTTCTTGCCCAGGCCTTTGCCAGGACTTCTTGCCCAATCCTCAACCAGGACTTCTTGCCCAACCCTTTGCAGGACTTCTTGCCCAGCCCTTTTCCAGGACTTCTTGCCTAGTATACCTAGGACTTTCCTGCACATTTAGTAAGCTTGTTAGATCACAACAACACCTTAACATCTGAGCCCTTTGCCATTATCAAAACACAGGTTTGACTTTGGTGCTTTCGGCACCAACAATCTCCCCCCTTTTTGATTTATGGCAACACGGTTCAAAAAGTTAAGTTAAAAAAAGATAGCATATTTAACAAGCAAAGAATTAAAAAAAAATTTTAGTTTTCTCCCCCGAAAACGAATATTCTCCTCCTGAGTTTTTCAATGATATGTGGGTTTTTGTAAACCTTCTAAGTGCTTTAGATTTGACTAAGTGCTGAAGTATTTATTTTTTACAAGCTTTCTATACTTAGAAAATTTTGCAAAAAAGGTTTTGCACGTTTTTCACACTTAGAAAATTTTCTAAAAAGTTTTTGCTAGTTTTTCATACTTAGAAAATTTTTCATAAAAGTTTTTACATGTTGTTCATACTTAGAAAATTTTTTCAAAAAGTTTTTGCAAGTTTTTCATACTTAAAAAATTTTCCAAAAAAGTTTTTGCAAGTTTCTCATACTTAGAAAATTTTCCAAAAAAGTTTTTGCAAGTTTTTCATACTTAGAAAATTTTCCAAAAAGTTTTTGCAAGTTTTTCATACTTAGAAAATTTCCTGAAAATACTTTGTGCAACAAAAACACTTAAAGAAATAGATTTTCACTTAGAACCATTTAAGTACTTAGAAAATTTTGAGGTGCTTAGGAATACTTAGTTTTGAAATGCTTAGATTTGAAATACCTAGAAACATTTTTAAGCACTTAGATATTTACTTTAGTTTTTAAAAATGAGATAAAAAAAATTTTGAGCACTTAGATATTTACTTTACTTTTTGAAAAAGAGAAAAAAAATATTTTCTTAATTTAAAAAAAAATCTCCTTTCCTTTCTCCCCCCCCCCCCCCTTTGCCATATATCAAAAAAAATTGATACTAATTATAGCAGATAAATTAGATCTAGTAAAAAAAATTGAAGTTCTGTATTGAACCAACTCTAATAACTTTAAGCATAAACTGGACCAAACCAAATTAAACCGCTATTGTTCGGGTCCTATCTAACCCAGTTAGCTAATTACTAACTGTTATAAACAGTAGCATTCGCTAGGGTTAGTCAAGTTAGGTGATCTGATCAAGTTAGATTTTCTAAGCTTGACACTTAACCTAATTGCTATTCAACTTATATTTATTGCCCCAATTCCTGCAAATGCATTGACTTAAAGCATCTTGAATCAAGGCATAGACCTAAGCATCTCAACCCAGTCTAGGTTATCAATCAAAAGTACCCTAAGGTGCTTGTGAGATGCTGGCTTCTAGATCTATAGGTGCATGCAGTTCTAGGGTTAGGGCCTAAGCTAAGTCCATTTGCGAAAAAATCCTAGTTTTGAAGGGGGTTTTTTGAAATAAACAAAACTAAGTCGGAAAATCATTTTCAATTTCAGAAACTTGATAAATGATAAATTTGCAAAATTTTCAAATAAAATTAAAAAAGATAAGAAAAGTGTTTAGGAAATAATACACATCAATCCTATTCTACTAAGCACAACCCTAACTGCCTTTTTAGTGAGCTAAACTCAAACTCAGGTAAGCGTTTGGTGAAGATATTAGCTAGGAGTAGGTGAAAGGCGTGTTCCCGGGGGTTGGGTGGCAACCATCTTCTTAGAGGAGTAGGTGAAAGGCGCGTTCCCGTGGGTGGGAACTTGCGTCGGTTCAACCTAGGGATTCGCAAAAATTCGAAGTCAGAATCATTTCGCTAAGGCTAAGGTTGTATATGTGTTTGCTTTGTATTTATGTATCTTGCAGGTACCTAGAATGGAAGACAAAGCAGACAAACAACACACCACGCGGCTGGAAGCCAGGCTGCTAGGCGCCCCCATCATCTAGGGCGCCTCAATGAAAGGAGGCAAACCAAGCTCTTCATTCAGGCGCCCCATATGTTACAGGAGCCCTGGTTGAAAGCTGTATCTGCTGCTGCGAGTACGAAGCAGAGACAAGCTTTGACCAAGTTCAATGAGGCGCCTGGAAGGTCCAGGGCGCCCTGGTCAAGAGTCTTATCTGATACGTTTGGCGCAGAGATAAACTTTGACCAAGCCCTATGATGCGCCCCAGTGATCACAGGCGCCCTAATGAAGACTATAGAAGGGGCTTCGACCCTAAGGCTCAGAACACAACTTTTGAAACCATTCTAAGCTTCCAAAGTGACGACAAAGCGCTAATGACGAAGCTCTGTGACCAGGAGGCTCCAGGAGGAAGTGTGCGGCACTTCGGAGTGGTGGTGCAGAAAGCACCCAAGTCGAACCTGAGATTTGATAATGGTAACAGGGCTCAAAAGTTGTCTTACTTGTGATCTAACATATTACTCAAGTGTGCAGGAAAAGTCCAAGCGAAGGACTGCTAGGCACTGGCGAAGGAATGCCAGGGGACTAAAGTCCTAGCGAAGGACTGCTAGGCACTGGCAAAGGAATGCCAGGGTACTGAAGCCCTAGCGAAGGATTGCTAGGCACCAGGCGAAGGACAGCTTGGGAGTGAAGACCTAGCGAAGGACTGCTAGGTACCGGGCGAAGGACAGCTCGGTATCCAAGACCTGGTAAAGGACCGCTAGCCAAATGTCCAACCGGAGGAGCTGGTTGGCATCAGGTACATTCTCCCGAGAGGAGTAGGTGAGGACGCGTTCCCGGTCGAGGGAACAGTAGGTGTCGGTTCGACCTAGGGCTCCATTTTGGACGCCCAAAGTCAGAACCAAGACAGCTAAGGCTGTATAAACTAACATCTTATTGCTTTATGGTGTTTTGGACTATCTCTGGATGCAGGACCGAAGGAACGAGTGTCAGCAGCTCAGAGAGCCTCAAAGGAGTGAGGCAACAGCTGACCAGGGCGCCCGGAGTGTCCCGGGCGCCCCCAAGGTGAACACAAATCACGTAATGCAAAAGAAGGCTTCGACAGTACATGTTCGGGGTGCCCCCGTGCTCCCGGGCGCCCCCGCTGCTCCCGGGCACCCCCATCGCTCCGGGCGCCCCTAGGTCAAGCAGTCGAAGCAGATCCAGCGAAGCCAAGAGGATAACATTCTGACCCGGTCAATCCGGGCGCCCCCAGCGTTCAGGGCACCTCGGTCAAAGCTTGATCCCGAGTTTTAAGGGATCAGAGCTGACCGAGAAGGAAGTGGATCGACCGACACGTGGGGGGTGGAGGCGCCCCCAGGTGCTATAAAAGGACCCTCGAGCCAAGGCTTCAGAACAACAATTCATTCAAATGCTTCTACGCTCTTCTGCTCTCGCGCTCTGCTCCGGAAACCTCCCGACTTGAGACTCAAGCGCCGACGACGTCCTGCTGCTCCGGAAAAAGACCACCTACATCGGACGTCGGTAAAAGAAGAGCTTTTGTTTTAAAAGTTTACTTTGCTATATTTGTAATTCAATACTATAAACTGATTTGTGAAGTTATAAAAGTCAACGACCGTGGGCCTTGGAGTAGGAGTCGACCTAGGCTCCGAACCAAGTAAAACTATCTGTGTTTGAGTTTGATTGTTTTATTCCGCTGTGCAATTTCTCTAATCCAAAAATCCGAACGTTTTCCGATATTCACCCCCCTCTATCGGTTCTCTCGATCCAACAAGTGGTATCAGAGCGGGGAAGTTCAAATTTGGTGCAACCACCAGTTTGAAAATTTTTCGGATTTTATTTAATTTTTCTTTTAATATTTTTTCGTTTGAATTTCTGTTAATATTTTTTTTCGTTCGAATTTCTGTTAATATTTTTCTTCGTTCGAATTTCGTTTAATATTTTTTTTCTCGTTCGAACTTCGTTTAATATTCTTTTTCCCTTCGAATTTCTTCTAATATTTTTTTTCGAATTTCTTCTCGTTGATCGAGGTTGGTGCAACACCACTCGACGAATATTTTTTCCTTATCCCGCACTACTAATCCAAGACCAAGTCTTGGGACATTCTTTTTGTTTAGTTTACATTTCAGATACATGGCCATGCAAGAAGGATTCAGCACAGCCAGACCTCCTCTTTTCAGTGGAGAAGACTTTTCCTACTGGAAAAGTCGAATGGAGGTTCACCTGAAAACTCAGGTGGACATGTGGATCATCATCCAGTCCGGACTGGAGATCCCCAAAAATGCTGAAGGAGTACCTCAAAGCTACACAGAGTGGGACACCGCTCTGAAACGTAAAATTAAAGCAGATGCAAAGGTGACCCAGACCCTTCAATGCGGCTTAACAAAAGAGGAGCTAAACCAGGTGGGCCCTTTCAACAGTGCCAAGGAGCTGTGGGGAAAACTGTTCGAGCTGCACGAAGGAACGTCAAACACTCGGATCAGTAAGATAGATCTGCTCCTGAACAAACTATACACCATCAAGATGGCCGACAACGAAACAGTAGCTCAGCTTCACGCCCGAATCCAAGAACTAATGAACGGTCTACACACTATTGGTCACAAGGTAGAAAACCGTGACTTAATATGGTACGCTCTGCTCTAAATGCTTTCCCGAGAAACACCTTGTGGGCATCTATGGTAGATGCATACAAGGTTTCAAGGGACCTTTCAAAAATAAAATTAGATGAATTATTTTCTGAATTAGAACTGCATGAACAGACTAACTGTAATTTGGCCGAGAAAGGTATAGCCTTTATTGCAGGTAAAACTGGAAGGTCAACCAAGAAAAAGCCTCAACCTGAACCCGAGTCTAACTCAGACTCAGACTCAGAAGAAGAAGAAGAGGCACCCCAGTCAACCCTACATGCCCTGACTGCCTCTGAAGAACTTGAGACCGAGTCAGAATCAGAGCAGAACGATGGAGAACTCACATTTTCAGAAAATGGTGAAATCACTGTAAGTGGATTTTCTAGAGTACAATTATGTGAATTGATATCGTATCTTTCTCGAGATTTGGTGAAAGCCAAACTCCGAATCGAATCCCTCCGACAGGAAGTAAAACTCCTGAAAGAGGGAGCTGATTCTAAACCCTTAACCGAGAAGGTTCAAGAAGGAACTCCTACTCAAGTTGAAAAACTTGAGAAAGAGAACTCGTCCCTGAAAACTCAGGTTAAGGATCTTAGATCAGCCTTAGAACGATTCACCTCTGGTTCCAAGAATCTTGACATGATTCTTGGAAAACAGAAGTCAATTCTAAATCGATCCGGACTTGGATATAGAACCAAATCTAGACAAAGATCTTATTTTGCTGTACTGAATCAGTCCAGACCAAAAGTTCAGGCATGCGTACCAAAACTATGCCTGAACCAACAAACTGGATCAAATCAATATTGGATCCCCAAGGACAAGATTCACATCTTGCCAAACCATTATCGTGGCTGTAACGACCCGCCTTCTGGTACTAAGCTGTAAGGCGGATCGCTACTAACTACTAACTGGCTGGCTGACTAATTAATGATTTCTTATAATGCTAAACCAACTGGGAGAATTTTAAAAATTCTTATTTTACTATTTACTGAACTAACAATTCATAAACATGTTAAAAGTACTAACTAGCCCAAAATAAAGCAAAACTTTTAATTTATTATCTTGGCAGGATTCGATCCCCCAACCTCTGGATTGCATGGCTAAAGCACTAACCAGCTGCTCTACACCAATTTTGTTTTACACAGTACCAGTCGACTGCTTATATGCCAGTCGACTGGTCGGGCCACAGAATGTTTCTGTGCCCAATACCAGTCGACTGGTATTTTCCCAGTTGACTGGTAATTCTGAAATCCCAGTTTTCAGATTTGCTAGAATTTACCAAACTTGAGCCACAATGTACCAAAATCATTTCTAACAAACATAATGGCATAAATAATGTTCCACAACTATTCTAAGGCATTTATTACATGTTTTTGGAGGGTTTCTAGCATGTATAGCAACTTAGAAATCATAAAACGACATGAAGAAGCATAAACATGAATGTGCCAAGTTCGTATCAACTTCTTATTGAAACTATTCATTTCTCATATCTAAAAGCATCCTTAGCTACTACATGTCATTCTAAATGGTGCATTAATCTTAGAACAAGCATATCTCAAGTATTTAGCATATAAATCAAAAGTATCAAGTTCTTATCTCTAAAGCTTAAGCATGGATCTAAATTACCATATTGCAAGTAGTAACTCATATCATTCAACATTCGCTAAGCAAGTATTAACACAGGTAAATAAACTACTTTAATATACTAGGCACCATAAATAACGAGTCTAATTAAGTTCATACATGGTTCACATAACCTATTGCGGAAAAACTAAAAGAAACATAATAAAGACTATTTCTTTGCTTTGCAAGTTCCGAAGACTTTTATTCCAACTCCACCATCACACACACTTTGCATCAAGTCCGCCGCCTCTGCTACTAGTGCTTTCCTTTACCTATATCTACAGTATAAGGAAATGCAAACTAATAAGCATAAAGCTTAGTAAGTATCATCTAGCCTCACAAAACTATGAAAACTCGAATTATGCTTTTGTAAAACATGCTATGCACATACATGCTCATATCCATAAGTAATCATGCTAGGCTCATGGTAAAATACATATCATAGAATGTCATAGCATATAACTGAGACATGGCACATACTAAACTAAAACTGAAAAGTAAGCTGTAGCATGACATACATATCTGAACTGAAACTGGAACTAACTAACATAAAACTAATTATTAAATTCACCACATGCTAATATGAATTTCTGAAAACTAAATACATATAGTAGGTGAAAGTAATAATCAACTGCTGTGGGCCCGGCAATGTACCAACTGTGCGCGCATCCCTAATAAACCCGAGGTAGCAAATCCCAAATCCATTAGGGTTCTACTAGGTTATCTAAACCTAGGGGCAACTAGGAGTCCATCCCATACTAGGTTATCTAAACCTAGAGGCAACTTGGAGCCTATCCCTGGACCGAAGTACGGTACAATGCCAACTGAAAAATAAAATAGACTTTTATACTTTTCTTTCCTTTTCTGATTCTTGCTTTTACTAGGTTATCTAAACCTAGGGGCAACTAGGAGCCCATCCCACTGGACCTTGGTCCCAATCATAACTGAAGCAAGAATTTCTATTCTTTAATGCTTGCTATAGCATTAACTGACTAACAATTTAACAAACACCTTGCGACTTAACCCTTTCCTTTCTTTTAAAGTCGCTCCCTGGACACTCGAACGTGCTCCTTAACCCGAAACTGAAGGGTAAGTGCACTCAAGCCCATCCAGGGATACCTTCAGACTCTAACACTAATTCGAAGGGTTAATACAACGTGCTTGTTCATAATCCACGATTTCTAACCGTAGGACATACATATAAGGAAATAAAACATACGAAACGTCAATCGAAACTACTTATACTGCAGGTGAGGGATACTTACATCCTGCGCTAGGTTTTCTTACGAATAAAAATCTGAAATTCCTGAGGGAACGTCAAACTACAACGTTCTTCTTGCTTCTTGGCATTCTACTCGCGTCTACGAGGGTCCCCGTAGAGAATAGGCCCTCTTGAGACCTTCCCTTTGTTCCCCTTTGTCTTGGGCGACAAGAGAAGAGGAGAAGAGGAAGAAAAAATCGCGAGAGGTAGAGAGGGGGTCGGCGGTGAGAGGATGTGAGGGAAAGAATGAATATAAAAACCCTAAGTTTCCCTTTTATACTTATGGAAAAATTTAACTAATTCTACCTTATCTATTGTTTCCCTTAATCTATTTTAACAAAAGCAAACTATCCCACTTGGTCCGCCCATCCTCCTCTCATGCCGTAGGTGAAGGGATCAATTCCCACTTACGTATTTTTCTATTTTTATCCCTTTTTGCCACTTTCGTTTACGGAAAAATTCTATAAAAATATCCATAAATTTGGAATAAATTCTAAGATATTTCTAAAATTAGTTTCGTGAATTTTCGGGCATTACAGTGGCTATAGTCTAGGAGGAGCAAAATTGAAAACAATATTTATTGTTAGATAGAATTTAATTCTTGATTGAAATTTGCCTGACTGATTGTTTATTTAATTTCTGCAATTTACCATGCTTAGACTTAGGTTAGTTAAAGGACTAAACAAACTTAACTGAAATTTGAACAACATAGTATTGGGTGGAGGTGAGATGATAGTATGTTAGGGAAACCAATTCTAATAAGGTCAAGTCTACTTGGTCTCTTTAGACTGGTGAAACTAGCCGAAGCTACCGATCCAAAACCCAAACTAGTTAGACCAGAATTTTTCAAAGATTAATTTTGAAAATGAAATTTCATTGAAAGGCTTTGTCAAGGAAATGGTTGATGATCCAATAAGGCTACGGCCAAAGAAGGCCTAGTGCCTCGCCAAGACTTAGAAGCCAATATCTGAAATTCAAACTCAGATTAGTCTTTGTAAAATTCAAATCTAACACAAATTTTCAGTTACTTGTAGACTTAAATATTTTTTTAAAATTAATTCAATGGTTTTCAAAATTAATTAAGATTTTCAAAATAAATCATGATTTTCGAAAATTCCTTTATCAAAACCTGTCTCACAAAACCTATAAGGTTACCGTGATTGAAAACCCTAGATTTGGGTGAGACAGACTAGGCAGTGAAAATCAATTTAAGCTATTCCTGACTCTAATTGGATCCAAATCAACAAAACTCTTTATGTGTAGGAACATAAATATTTGGACCAATGGATGTTGAATAGCGGTTGCTCCAGACACATGACTGGAGATAAATTGAAATTCACCAAACTCAAGTTCAAGAACCTAGGCTCAGTGGCATTTGGCAACAATGCTACCCTAAAGGTAATTGGGTCAGGTAATATTGAACATAAATCTAACTTTGTTATTAAGAAAGTTCTTTTGGTTGAAAACTTCAATTTTAACTTGCTTAGTATAAGTCAGTTATGTGATTCTGGTTATATAGTCACATTCAATAATTCTAACTGCCTGATTAGAAACGTACAAGACTCATAAATCATGCTTAAGGGCACTAGGAAAAATAATATTTATACTATAAACCTTCCCCTTGTACCCAAATGTATGTTAACTCAGTTAGAACAATCAAATCTCTGGCATAGGAGACTAGGTCACACTAATCTAAGATCTATCTCAAAAGTCACCCAACTTGGCTTAATCAAAGGTATCCCCAAAATTAAAAACAATGAAAACCTAATATGCGAATCATGTAATCAAGGTAAACAAACCAAATCTAATCACAAACTAATCCAATCTGACCTAACTCAAACCACACTTGAGCTCCTGCACCTTGACCTATTTGATTCACATGGAGCCAAGTCACTAAGCGGGAACCGATACTGCTTATTAATAGTTGATGATTACTCTAGGTTCACCTGGGTTAGGTTTCTAAAAACCAAAGATGAAACCCTAAACCTATTTAATGAATTCTGTAAATTAATTAAAAATCAAAACGATACTAAAATTAAAAAAACTTAGGAGTGACCACGGGGAAGAATTTGAAAATCAACGGTTCGAGGAATTCTATAAGGTAAATGGTTATTTACATGAATTTTCATGTCCTAGAACCCCCCCCCCCCAAATAAAATGGGATAGTCGAAAGAAGAAATAGAACATTACAGGAAGCCGCTAGGGCTATGCTCAACGAATTTAACTTAGCAAATCAATATTGGGCAGAAGCGATTAGTACGGCTTGTTACATCCAAAATAGGGTTCTAATTAACAAGCGACACAATAAAACACCCTATGAACTGTACTACCATAGACTCCCAAATCTACACTACCTAAGGGTCTTTGGATGCAAAGTCCATATCCTAAACACCAAAGACTATTTAGGGAAATTTCAGTCCGAGTCAACCCCAGGAATCTTCCTAGGATACTGAACCACAAGTAGAGCCTATAGAGTTTACAACAAACAAACTAAGAAAATTGAAGAAACAACAAACTTAATATTTGATGAAGAAATCAACTCAACATCTGAAAATCCAGACCTAACTTCATCAAATTCTGATCAAGAAAATAATGAATAAATTATTGAACCCTTAAACGAACTAACTATTGAACCAATTAATGAGTCAACTGAACCAATTATCGAACCAACAAATGAACCAGCTCAAAGAGTCGAATCAAATAGTGAACCAAACTGACCAGTCGGACCTGAGGCTGAACCAAATTCTAGAAGAACCAAGAAACCCAGACTTAGTCACCCAATCGATCAAATTGTGGGTGATCCAACTCTAGGAGTCAGGACTAGATCCTCCTATAGAAACCTTAGTCAAATAGCTATGATATCAAAAATTGAACCCAAAACTATAGAGGAAGCCCTACCTGATCCTGATTGGATCATAGCTATGTAAGAAGAGCTAGCTCAATTTGAGAGAAACCAAGTCTGGGAATTAGTACCTAAACCTGAGGACAAATCCGTCATTGACACTAAGTGGGTTTTTAGGAATAAATTGAATGATCAAGGAGAAATAGTCAGAAATAAGGCCCGCTTAGTAGCGAAAGGATTCAGCCAAGTAGAATGGTTAGATTACGACGAAACATATGCCCCAGTAGCTAGACTTGAGTCCATTAGGATGTTATTAGCCTTTGCATCCTATAAAAGATTTAAGTTATACCAAATGGATGTAAAGTCAACCTTCTTAAATGGATTCATTAAAGAAGAAGTTTATGTAGGACAACCCCCTGGGTTTGAGGACTTAGAAAGACCTGACCACGTGTTTAAACTCACTAAAGCTTTATATGGACTAAAACAGGCACCTAGGGCCTGGTATGAACGGTTATCAACTTACTTAATCTCTAAAGAATTTAAACAAGGACAAATTGACTCAAGCTTATTTATTAAAACCCTAGAAAAAGATATATTTATTGCTCAAATTTACGTAGATGGCATAATCTTTGGGTCCACTAACTCGAAATTTCTAAAAGAATTTGTTAAAATAATGGAAAACGAATTTGAAATGAGCCTAGTTGGTGAACTTAACTTTTTCCTAGGCCTACAAATTAAACAAACTAGGGATGGAAACTATGTCCATCAATCCAAATATGCTAAAGAGTTAATAAAAAAATTTAAAATGGATAACTCTAAAAGCATAAGTACCCCTATGGCCACTAATGTAAAAATAGATAGTGACCCTGATGGTAAACCAGTGGACCTTAAACTCTATAGAAGTATGATAGGTAGTCTACTGTACCTTACAACTAGCAGAGCTGACATTCTTTTTACTGTAGGGATGTGTGCTAGATACCAAACCTGTGCTAAGGAAACGCACTTAGCAGCCCTAAAAAGAATACTAAGATATGTAAAGGGCACCCTAAATGTAAGGATTTGGTATCCTAGAACCTCAACCTTCAATTTGTCAGGATACTCGGATTCTGACTATGCTGGTTGTAAATTAGATAGAAAGAGCACAAGTGGAAGCTGCCAACTGTTAGGAAATAGTCTAGTAAGTTGGTGCAGCAGAAAACAACACTGTGTAGCTCTATCCACAACTGAAGCTGAGTATGTAGCCTTAGGAGAGTGTGTAGCACAACTTTTATGGATGATGCACACTCTTAAGGACTTCCAGCTCAACTACACCCAAACTCAGGTTTTCATTGACAACATAAGCTCAATTAATCTAACTAAAAATCCAATCCAACATTCCAGAACTAAACACATAGAAGTTAAACATCACTTTGTAAGAGACCATGTAGCCAGGGGTGAGATAGTCCTTAAACATGTAGATTCTAAATCTAACTTAGCTGACATATTCACCAAACCTCTACCTGAGTCTGAGTTCAGTTCACTAAGAAGGCAGTTAGGATTGTGCTCTGTAGAATAGGTTAACTCCACTGCTTTACTTGATTTAAAAATCAGTTTTTTTTAATTTTTTTACTTAGTTTTACTTCAAAACTACCCCTTTTCAAAACTAGGGCTTTTTCGCAAATAAACTTAGCCTAGGCTCTAACCCTAGAACTGCATGCACCTATAGATTTAGAAGCCAGCATCTCACAAGCACCTTAGGGTACTTTTTGATTGATAACCTAAAATGGGTTGAGATGCTTAGGTCTTTGCCTTAATTCAAGATGCTTTAAGTCAGTGCATCTGCAGTAATTGGGGCACTAAATACAACTTACACAACAATAAAGTTAAGTGTCAAGCTTAGAAAATCTAACTTGAACAGAAACACTTAACTTGACTAACCCTAGCAAAAACTACTGTTTATAACAGTTAGTAAGTAGCTAATTGAGTTAGACAGGCCCCTACAAGAGAAAATTAACTGATTTGGTTTAACTCTTATCATGAATTGGTTCAGTACAGCAAAATCATGCAAATATTTTCCTTTATGAAAGTTATTTCCTTTATGCAATTTAATTTCTGCTATATTTATCTATTTTTGATATATGACAAAGGGGGAAAGATAGGAAAGGAGAGAGTTTAAAATTTTCTAGCTCAAAATTTTTTTTAACTCTATCCTTTATTCAAAAAGTACTAAGTTTCTCAAAGCACTTAAGTTTTCAAAAGGTTACTAAAGTACCTAAGTTCTTAAGCTTTTCAAAACTTTCCTAAGTTCTTAAGCTTTTCAAAACATTCCTAAGTTCTTAAGCTTTTCAAAACTTTTCTAAGTACTTAAGCTTTTCAAAACTGTTCTAATTACTTAAGCTTTTTAAAACTTTTCTGAAGTACTTATGTTTTTCAAAATTTTTCAAACTCTATCTTTAATTCAAAAAGTACTAAGTTACTAAGTACTTAAGTTCTCAAGTTTTCAAAATCTTACTAAGTACTTAACTTTTCAAAATTCTACTAAGTGCTTAAGCTTTCTTATTTAGTACTTAAGTTTTTAAGTTTTCAAAATGGTGCTAAGTACTTTAAACTAACGGTTCTTAAAAGTTTCCTAAGTACTTAAAACTGAAGTTTGTTCAAACTCTAAGTACTTTAAAACTTTCAAAATTTTTGAGTACTTTAAACTTAATGCGTCAAAATTTTTGGTACTCAAAACTTAAGTTTTCAAAACTCTTCATAAAGTTTTCAAAATTTGTCAAAGTGGTTAAATTCTTTCCAAAGTACACAATGAAAATCATTTACGAAAATATAAGCTTTAAAGCTTAAAAAAAATTTTAAGTTAAAACCATCTTCAGACTTAAAACCTATTTTCAAAAACCCCACGAATTTTTGAAAAATCTAGGGGGAGATTCCTTCCAGGGGGAGGGAACAAAAGGAAATTTTTATATGCTTTGATTAAACTTAACTTTTTGAACCAGGGTTGCCATAAATCAAAAAGGGGGAGATTGTTGGTGCAGAAAGCACCCAAGTCGAACCTAAGTTTTGATAATGGCAACAGGGCTCAAAAGTTAAGTCTTACTTGTGATCTAACATATTACTCAAGTGTGCAGGAAAAGTCCTAGTGAAGGACTGCTAGGCACTGGCGAAGGAATGCCAGGGGACTAAAGTCCTAGCGAAGGACTGCTAGGTGCTTGCGAAGGAATGCCATGGTACTGAAGCCCTAGCGAAGGACTGCTAGGCACCAGGCGAAGGACAGCTTGGGACTGAAGGCCTAGCGAAGGACTGCTAGGCACCGGGCGAAGGACAACTCAGTATCCAAGACCTGGGAAAGGACCGCTGGGCAAAAGTCCAACCGGAGGAGCCGGTTGGCATCAGGTACATTCTCCCGAGAGGAGTATGTGAGGATGCGTTCCCGGTCGAGGGAACAGTAGGCGTCGGTTCGACCTAGGGCTCCATTTTGGAGGCCCAAAGTCATAACCAAGACAGCTAAGGCTGTATAAACTAACATCTTATTGCTTTATGGTGTTTTGGACTAACCCTAGATGCATGACCGAAGGAACGAGTGTCTGCAGCTCAGAGAGCCTCAAAGGAGTGAGGCAACAACTAACCAGGGCGCCCGGAGTGTCCCGGGCGCCCCCAAGGTGAACACAAAACACGTAATGCAAAAGAAGGCTTCGACAGTACATGTTCGGGGCGCCCCCGTGCTCCCGGGAGCCCCTAGGTCAAGCAGTCGAAGCAGATCCAGCGAAGCCAAGAGGATAACATTCTGACCCGGTCAATCCGGGCGCCCCCAGCGTTCAGGGCACCCCGGTCAAACTTTGATCCCGAGTTTTAAGGGATCAGAGCTGACCGAGAAGGAAGTGGATCGACCGACAGGTGGGGGGGCACCCCCGACGTTTCGGGCGCCCCCATGTGCTATAAAAGGACCCTCGAACCAAGGCTTCAGAACAACAATTCATTTAAACACTTCTATGCTCTTCTGCTCTCACGCTCTGCTCTGGAAACCTCCCAACTCGAGACTCAAGCGCCGACGACGTCCTGCTGCTCCGAAAAAAGACAACCTACATCGGACGTCGGTAAAAGAAGAGCTTTAGTTTTAAAAGTTTACTTTGCTATATTTGTAATTCAATACTGTAAACTGATTTGCGAACTTATAGAATTGCCCGCAGAAAACGGTCAACGATCGTGGGCCTTGAAGTAGGAGTCGACCTAGGCTCCGAACCAAGTAAAACTATCTGTGTTTGAGTTTGATTGTTTTATTCCGCTGCGCAATTTCTCTAATCCAAAAAACCGAACATTTTTCGATATTCACCCCCCTCTATCGGTTCTCTCGATCCAACACGGAGGTCTAGATCGACCGAGTATCAATCTATTTTTTTCGGTTTGAGTTTACATTCTTCATTTAAATTTATCTATCTTTTGTTTGTAACTCTTGCACTGTAAGACGGGTTTCTCCGCCTTCGGAAAGTCCAGAAAGTAGACCATTAGTGGACAGGCGTTCCCGTGCTTAGGCCTTGGATGTACTGACCCTGGGGGGTTGGGAACCAAGTAAAATCCCGTGTGCAATTTGTGTCATTCTTTACTTTACTGTTTATTTTCCGCTGTGCTACTAACGCTCTGTTTAGAACAAATCTCAAAGTGTCTAACTGAAAAGTTTACGAAGTTTGCGAAAGATTTTTTTCGGTCAATATTCACCCCCCCCCTCTATTGACGGCACCGGTCCAACAAGTGGTATCAGAGCCTGGTCGCTCTTTACTTGACTAACAGGTGATGGAGCAAAGTCGTCAGGAGTTGAGGGGGAGCCTAGGGGTGAATCAGGTATATTTTATTTTAAATGTCTGTTTTTAAATTTCATATTACGTGTTTCAAGTGCAGGGAGAGAGGACACTAAAAATCAGTGTCCTACTCATAAGATTCGAACTTCACCACCGGAAGCAAAGGAAATTCCAGCACCAGGAGTCCGGAGGAACAAGGATCATATCAAATGCGAAAAGTATGGTCACTACAAGAATAAGTGTCCGACGAAGGTAGGGAAAATTTACATTCCAAAAAATTTACAAATTCCTGCATTGTCTTATGATAATTTAGATAATTTTTCTAATAAATTAGAATTATTGCATAGTCAAATCAATATCTTGCATGACCAGTTAGAAAAAGTAGATAATGATAAAATATCAGAAATTAACTTTGTAATCCTTAATGTTAATTCATTAATTTCTAAAATTAATTCTAAAATTATTTCTGAAATTCATGAAGATAATACTGAAATTATTTCTGAAATTCTTGAAGATAATATTGAAATTATTTCTGAAAATTTTGGTGATAATTTAGAAATTATTTCTGAAAATCTTGGTGGTAATACTGAAATTATTTTTGAAATTCTTGAAGATAATACTGAAATTAAATATGAAAATCTTGGTGATAATCTAGAAATTATTTCTAAAATTCTTAAGGATAATCCTGAAATTAACACTGCTGAGGATAACTTTGAGGATATTGAAGATGAAATTCTTTTAGATGATAATTTAATTATCAAATTTTTAGATAATATAGAAGATTATTACAAAACATTAACTAGTGGCCCAAATTACTCCATCTAATATGATGATATTGAAGGATGTGATTTTAATGATGAGGATGAGGAGGAGATAGAATTATCTGGGATCAAGGCTATAGTTAATAAAGATCACAATGATTCAAATAAATCAGAATTATTAGAAAAACTTGAGAAGATAAATAAAAAATAAATAGTAAAGGAACTAGATATTTTCGAAATAATTAAAATGATGAAAAATCAAATTAAATCTTAATTTAACTTTAATTAATCCTTAATTAATTTAACTTTAATTAATCCTTAATTAATTCAATTTAACTTCAATTTTCAATTAATTTCACTTCAATTAATTTTTAATTAATTTAATTTCAATCAATTTTGTTGGTGCAGGAAGCACCATATCGAACCTGGTTTTGATATTGGCAAAGGATTCAAAGTTAAGTTTATTTGTGATCTAACGTTGTTCACTGAGTGTGCAGAAAAAGCCCTAGCGAAGGACTGCTAGGCACTGGTAAAGGAATGCCAGGAAAGAAAGCCCTAGCGAAGGAATGCTAGGCACTGGCGAAGGACTGCCAGACAGGACAAGCCCTAGCGAAGGAATGCTAGGCACTGGCGAAGGGCTGCCAGAAGAAAAAACCTAGCGAAGGGCTGCTAGGCACCAAGCGAAGGGAAGCTTGGTAACTCAAGACCTGGCGAAGGACTGCTGGGCAAAAGTCCAACTGGAGGATCCGGTTGGCACCAGGTAAAACTCTCCCGAGAGGAGTAGGTGAGGACGCGTTCCCCTCGAGGGAACATTAGGCGTCGGTTCGACCTAGGGCTCCATTTTGGAGATCCAAAGTCAGAACCAAGACAGCTAAGGCTATTTTAACTAACTTATTATTTGCTGTTTTGGACTAACCCTGGATGCAGGACCGAAGGACTGTGTTTCTGCAGCTCAGAGAGCCTCAAAGGAGTGAGGCCGTAGCTGAGTAGGGCGCCCCGGATGTGTCGGGCGCCCCAGAGTCAACCCAAAGTCAGCAGAGAAGTAAACCTCCGACAGCAGCGCGTTGGGGGGCGCCCCGCGCATGTCGGGCGCCCCTCTTGTCGCGGGCGCCGCGCAGATCGGGCGCCCCGCGTGTCGTGGGCGCCCACTGTGCCTGCAGCTCACCCTCGCGAAGCCTCGGTGATAAAGTTTGACCGGTCAATCGGGCGCCCCGTGCGCATCGGGCGCCCCAGTCAAATACAATCCCGAAGATAACGAGATCAGCTTTGACTAGAGCATCGCCGGATCAAGAGCCACGTGGGGGGCGCCCCGAGCATGTCGGGCGCCCCCTGCCCTATATAAAGAGGGCCTCGACCCTCTTCAAAGAACATCAATTGCTTCGACGCTTCTGCGCTCTTCTGCTTCCGCGACGCGCTTCAGAAATCTTCCAACTCAAGCTGACGACGTCCTGCTGCTCCGAAACTTTGATCTACACCGGACGTCGGTAACGAAGAGCTCTGTATTTAAAGTTTACTGTTCTGCCTTATTGTAAAATCTATTTGTAAACTTTGCGAACTTATAGAATTGCCCGCAGAAAACGGTCAACGACCGTGGGCCTTGGAGTAGGAGTCGACCTAGGCTCCGAACCAAGTAAGACGATCGTGTTAGTGTTGTTTTACTCTATTTTGTTCCGCTGTGCACCCGCTCTTTTTAAATCCGAACGAACTGTGACATTCACCCCCCCTCTCTCGCAATTCTCGATCCAACAAGTGGTATCAGAGCGGGGTAGTTCAAACTTGGTGCAACCACCAATTTGAAAGTTTTTTCGGATTTACGAATTTTTTTATTTCTTTTTGTTAATCAACGCAACTCAATCTCGTTCGCTTTTTATTTTATATAAATAATATCTATAGGTGGATTTATAAAATCCTTACGCCTTTTTCAATTTTGAATTTTTATATTTTCACCACAAGTCTGAATTGATAAAACAAACAATTTTTAAAATTTTGTCATAAATTTTTTTATTATTATTTTAATATTTTTCTCGAAATTCGTGCTACTTTAGTTTGAGAAAAAAATTTTTCTAAACATTAAATTCCTACTTTTTTATCAGTAACCAGAATTGACAAAATCAACATTTTCAGAAATTTATCATAAATTCTCTTTATTATTTTATTATTATTTCGCCTCGAAATTCATGCAATTTTGTTTGGTTATTTTTTCCGCACTACTAATCCAAGACCAAGTCTTGGTACATTCTGTTAATTCTTTTCTATACGAGGTTAAACTAAATGGCCAACCAAGAGTGGAACAGTGTCCGTCCACCGCTATTCTCCGGCGAGAATTTCAATCATTGGAGAAGTCAAATGGAGTTCCATCTGAAGGCCCATATGGACATATGGATGATCGTTCAAACAGGGTTCTACCTCCCTACAGAAGAGGGACTATCATTTACGTGGGACCAACTGGATGAATCAACCCTGAGGAAGATCGAGACGGATGCAAGGGCAACTTCAATCCTACAATGTGGCTTAACCAAGGAGCAACTCGAGCTAGTAGGTCCATGCAGTTGTGCTAGAGAAATATGGGAAAAATTGGTTAACCTTCATCAAGAAATCTCAGATGAAGAAGAAGTAAATTATCTTGCCCTTTCAGTCCAAGCACAATCAGCCGAGTCAGAGTCTGAACCCGAATCCAAAATCGAACCAGAATTAGACGACGAATTAACTGAGACGGTAACCGATTTCGAATTCTTTTCAAATTTAGAATTAAATAATCAAACAGATACTATAATGGTCGAGGAAGGTGTAAATTTTATTGCAGGGAAAACTCCTAAAGAACCACCACAGAAGGAACTTCAACCAGTACCCGAGTCCGACTCAGACACAGAATCAGAAGATGAGCCTAGATCCGAGGCGGCAATGATCAAGGGGGAGATTCCCAATAAAGAACCAAAAGGTAAAAGTGTAAATTCAAATTTTAATCATGTAATTTGTTACACATGCAGGGAGAGAGGGCACTACCAAAATCAGTGCCCTACTCGTAAGACTCGGTCTACACCATCGGCGACAAAGGAATCAGTTCCAAAAGCACGAAAGCACAAAAGTCGCATTCAATGCTTCAAGTGCCAGGAGTTCGGGCATTGCAAAAGTGAATGCACAGATAAAAGAGCTACCAAGAATGCCGGACAAACAATCAACGAAGGTAAATTTACAGTATTTGAAAATCTGTTATTTACCTTGAATAATGTGATTGATTCATGTAACTTAATTAAAACAAATTTTAAAAAATTGAAACAAGAAAATGAAACCCTAAAACATAAGGTCAATAAGTTAGAAAATTTAATTCATAATCTTGCTGATTTCGAAAATCCGGAGTATTACTCCAATTGTGACCTTACTTAGACAATTGTTTGTTTTAATTATGTGTTTTTTTTAGAATTAGGATTGGGACTAAATCAGTTAATTGAAAATTGAACAACATAGTATTGGGTGGAGGTGAGATGATAGTACGTTAGGGAAGCCAATTTGGTGGAACTAGCCGAAGCTACCGATCCAAGACCCAAACTAGTTAGACCAGAAATTTTCAAAGAATAATTTTGAAAATGAAATTTCATTAAAAGGCTTTGTCAAGGAAAGGGTGGATGATCCCATAAGGCTACGGCCAAAGAAGGCCTAGTGCCTCGCCAAGACCTGGAAGCCAATTTTTGAAATTCAAATTCAAATTATTTTTTATTAAATTCGAATCTAACACAAATTTTCAGTTAATTTTAGATTCAAATACCTCTTTTCAAAATAAATTTAAATTGGGTTTAAAAAATTAATTTAACTTTTCAAAATTAATCATGGCCTTTTCAAAATAAATCTTTCTATTAAAATATGCATCTCACAAAACAGTTAAGGATATCCTGTTTTGTCACTTAGAAATGGGTGAGATGCTTAGGACCTAAAAGTTGAGTCCAACCCAACCAACTAAATCGAATTCAAACTCAAATTAATTCAAACTCAACTTAATTATCCTCAAATTCAAATTAATTATTCTCAAAATTCAATTTAATCATTTATTTTCAAAATTAAAATATTTGTCTCACACAACCCATAAGGTTAACATGTTTGACCACGTAGAACTGGGTGAGATATCTAGGACCTAAAAGCACAAATCAATATCCTTTCAAAAAAAAAATATTTTCAAAAGTTATTCAAAATCATCTCTATTTTTTTTAATTCAGTCTGCTGTACCCTATATTTTCATTTCTAACATTTTTTTAATATAAAATTTCATGTTAAAAATCTCAATAGACTTGTTTTAAATATAATCTAGGGCTTGTTTTGTGTTAGTCATTGATTGATCAAACTTGGTCAAAACAGTCAACCCTAGTCAACATAGTCAAACATAGATAACACTGAAGTCCCCTAGGACATTAGATTGAGTTAAATAGTAAGGGAGAATGGTTTATTCTTTTTAATTTTCTTTCAAAATATCTTTGAAAAATTATTATCATTTCAAAATGGTTTTCGAAAACTGTGTTATCATACCAAATTATGTTTTCAAAAATCTATCTCCTAAAAAATTATCATACTCAAAAGGCATGTTCAAAATTGTTCCTTTAATTTTGACAAACCCTAAGACTAAGAGGAGGATTAACTTGTGGTCAACAAGCCTCCCAGGACTGTGTCAGATTTAAGGGAAGTTCAAATTAAAAGAAGAAGTTTTATGCCTTCAAATAATCACTATATTTTTCAAAATTATGCTTTACAAAAATCATTTTAAAATGTTTTTCGAAAAAGAGGCTTATGTTTGAAAATTATCTTCAATTCAAATTGAATTTCCTAAAATTTTATTACCGTACTGATATTCAAAACTATTCTTTTGATTTTAATAAACTCTAAAGACACAGAGGAAGGTCCACTTCATGATCGATAAGGACTCCTAGGATGTGTCAAATTTAGGGGGAGTTTGAGTCAAGAGAAGAATTTCTGAAATGTGTTTATTAATTATTTTTTAATTTAAATCAAACCTTAAGACTCAGAGGAAGATCGCCTGTAGTCAACAAGCTTCCTAGGACTGGGTCAAGTTTAGGGGAAGATTAAATTAAAAGAATTATTGAATTATATGTTTTCATGCACTGCACATTTAAAATCCTTTTGAAAACTTAAATAATTTTTTTTAAAATACTATTATTTTTTTTTCAAAATTCTTTTGGAAATAGTATTTACTTGAGTTGGAGAATTTCCAGGACACTTAGGAAACTATCCTTGTAGTTAACAAGGTTTCCTAGGATTGTGTCAGACTGGAAAAGTAACCAAAGCAAGTAAAATGTTATGCGTTAAAAACAATACTTTTGTAAGTGCTTTCAAAGGATAATTTTCTCTAATATTATAAAAGCACTTATAGTTTTTAATGCATAATCTTCTTATATCTTCAAAAATGCACAATATCTTTCAAAAATATTTCTACTTTTCAAAATATAATGTTTCAAAAGTACTAATATTTTCAAGGCAATAATGTTCTAAGTGAATTTTCTACAAGACTTGCCTACAAAAATAATTTTTTTTTAAAAAAAAATGCCTTTCAAAGTGGAGTTTTGGTGCATGTTAAGCTTTTGCTATGCTTTCAAAAATTATGCTAAGTATTTTTATGTTTTCAAAACTCATAGGCTCTGATACACAAATTTTAAAATTTTTTAAAACATATATAATTTTTTAAAAAAATTCCTTATTGATATATGTTCTAAGGAAAATTCTCTATGAGTGCAAAAGTTGAAACTTTTTAAAGAAAACTTGTTTTCAAAATGTTGGCTAAGTAAGTTATGGTTAAGTTTTTCTTGAAAACTATGTTACAAGTTTTTGCAAGCTTTTTCTAAAATATCGGTTAAGTGTTTCTTGAAAACTATGTTACAAGTTTTTGCAAGCTTTTTCTAAAATATCGGTTAAGTTTTTCTTGAAAACTATGTTACAAGTTTTTGCAAGTTTTTTCTAAAATATAAGTAGAAGAGTTATCACATTAAGGGGGAGCCTCAAAACATCCATTACCTTGAAAATTATGAAATTCATTACTTAAAGCTTCTTTTGAAAACTATGCTTTTGAACTCCTTTACTTAAATTTCTTTTGGTAAAACTCAAACCTCCCTATTAGATACCTTGTTCACCCATGTTTATTTTTGATATATGTCAAAGGGGGAGGAAAGGTCAAAGTTAAGTATTATAACACAAGTACTCAGGGTTTTAGGGGGAGTAAAGGTTTTTTATGAGAGATAAATGTTACCTTGTGTTAGTAAATGTTATAAAGTTTTTACTTAACATTGAATTGTGTAAAATTGCTATACTTCATTTTTACATTATGTTCTTAACAGTTATAAAGTTTTTTACTTAACTTTGAATTGTGTTGCCATAATCAAAAAGGGGGAGATTGTTGGTGCAGGAAGCACCATATCGAACCTGGTTTTGATATTGGCAAAGGATTCAAAGTTAAGTTTATTTGTGATCTAACATTGTTCACTGAGTGTGCAGAAAAAGCTCTAGCGAAGGACTGCTAGGCACTGGTAAAGGAATGCCAGGAAAGAAAGCCCTAGCGAAGGAATGCTAGGCACTGGCGAAGGACTGCCAGACAGGACAAGCCCTAGCGAAGGAATGCTAGGCACTGGCGAAGGGCTGCCAGAAGAAAAAACCTAGCGAAGGGCTGCTAGGCACCAAGCGAAGGGAAGCTTGGTAACTCAAGACCTGGCGAAGGACTGCTGGGCAAAAGTCCAACTGGAGGATCCGGTTGGCACCAGGTAAAACTCTCCCGAGAGGAGTAGGTGAGGACGCGTTCCCCTCGAGGGAACATTAGGCGTCGGTTCGACCTAGGGCTCCATTTTGGAGATCCAAAGTCAGAACCAAGACAGCTAAGGCTGTTTTAACTAACTTATTATTTGCTGTTTTGGACTAACCCTGGATGCAGGACCGAAGGACTGTGTTTCTGCAGCTCAGAGAGCCTTAAAGGAGTGAGGCCGTAGCTGAGTAGGGCGCCCCGGATGTGTCGGGCGCCCTAGAGTCAACCCAAAGTCAGCAGAGAAGTAAACCTCCGATAGCAGCGCGTTGGGGGGAGCCCCGCGCATGTCGGGCGCCCCTCTTGTCGCGGGCGCCGCGCAGATCGGGCGCCCCACGTGTCGTGGGCGCCCACTGTGCCACGCCACTGAAGGCGGCTGCAGCTCACCCTCGCGAAGCCTCGGTGATAAAGTTTGACCGGTCAATCGGGCGCCCCGTGCGCATCGGGCGCCCCAGTCAAATACAATCCCGAAGATAACGAGATCAGCTTTGACTAGAGCATCGCCGGATCAAGAGCCACGTGGGGGGCGCCCCGAGCATGTCGGGCGCCCCCTGCCCTATATAAAGAGGGCCTCGACCCTCTTCAAAGAACATCAATTGCTTCGACGCTTCTGCGCTCTTCTGCTTCCGCGACGCGCTTCAGAAATCTTCCAACTCAAGCTGACGACGTCCTGCTGCTCCGAAACTTTGATCTACACCGGACGTCGGTAACGAAGAGCTCTGTATTTAAAGTTTACTGTTCTGCCTTATTGTAAAATCTATTTGTAAACTTTGCGAACTTATAGAATTGCCCGCAGAAAACGGTCAACGACCGTGGGCCTTGGAGTAGGAGTCGACCTAGGCTCCGAACCAAGTAAGACGATCGTGTTAGCGTTGTTTTACTCTATTTTGTTCCGCTGTGCACCCGCTCTTTTTAAATCCGAACGAACTGCGACATTCACCCCCCCTCTCTCGCAATTCTCGATCCAACAAATTTTTCATTAATTCATCTTCAATCAATTTTTAATTTCTAAATTAAACTTTATTTAATCCTTAATTAATTTAACTTTAATTAATCCTTAATCAACGTAATTTCAATTAATTCTTAATTAATTCAACATCAACTTCAATTAATTAATTTAATTGCAATTAACTTAAACCCAATTAACTCTTGAATAACTTAAATTCAAATTAAATAAAATCTTACCCAGACTGCAACAATTAAAATTAATAATATTAAATATGTCAAAGTGGGTTGGCATATTCACGGGTTCACACGACATGTATCAAATCAGAAATTTGATACATTATCAGAAACGTAAATAAAATGATTTGAATTGTTTGACTCATGCATAACTGTCATGTCATGTATCTGCTATTTCTTTAAAATATATGTCATGTCATTCATATTTAAATTTATGCATGACTTAGAATGGTTATAGGAAAATGAATATTTGAAACTTGAACAACCTTGTATTAGGTGGAGGTGAGATGATAGTACGTTAGGAAAGCCCTTCTAATAAGGTCAAGTAAGGTAAGGCATACCCTACTTGGTCTGTTTAGTCTGGTGGAACTAGCCGAAGCTACCGATCTAAAACCTAAGCTAGTTAGATCAAAATTTTTCAAGAAGTAGTTTGAAAATGAATTTTTGATAAAAGACTTTGTCAAGGAAAGGGTTGTTGCTCCAATAAGGTTACGACCAAAGAAGGCCCCTGTGCCTCACCAAGACCTGGAAGCCGATTATCGAAAATCAAATTCACATTATTATTTGATAAATTTAAACCTAACACAAGTTTCAATTAAATCTTAGATTTAACAATGAATTAAGAAAAATGATTCAAGAATCTCACAACACACCCATAAGGCAACCATGCTTGGCTGTATTGGGACATCTAGAATGGGTGAGATGTTAAGGACTAATAAATTGAAAAATATTTTTCAAAAATATTTTTCAAAATTGTTAGAATATTTTTCTAAAAATATATTTTCAAAATAGTGCTTCAACATAATAATATTTTTATGGAATTCATGCTTGTCTGATTGATTATATTTGATAGATTTTCAAAAATTATATTCTTTTGAAAAATTGTTTGACCTACACAATTAGATACAAGCCTCATAGGTCAACACTAAAGTCCCTTAAGACACTTAGATAGAGTCAAACGGTGTTGGTGTCAGGGAGAGTTTTTTTTTGTTTTCTTTTGAATCTTTCTAAAATGGTGCTTTAAAATCATTATCATTTCAAAGTGTTTTTCGAAAATTATGCCTTAAACATCATTATCACTTCAAAATGTTTCTCGAAAATGGTGCTTTAAATCATTATCACTTATGTTTTCAAAGCTTATGCTTTAAAAGTTATTCTCATTCCAAGTTGAATTTTCTAAAAACTTATCTTCTTAAACAAGCTGTTGAAAGTTATTCTTTTGATTTTGATAAACCCTAAAGACACAAAGGAGGTCTACTTAATGATCTACAAGGACCCTGAGGATGTGTCAAATTTAGGGGGAGTCTAAATCAAAATGAAATTATTTCTAACAAGTATTTTCTTTGATAATTACTTTTTGGAATTATTAGATAATTCTCTTGGTCTGAACCAAACCCTAAGGACTCAGAGGAAGAGCACTTGTGGTCAACAAGCATTCTAGGACTGGGTCAAGTTTAGGGGGAGGTCAACTTAAAAGAGTTATTAAAAATTTCAAAATAATAGATTTTTGTGCACTATATTTTCAAAATCCTATTGAAAGTATAAGTAATTTGTCTTTCAAAATACTATTATTCTACTTTTCAAAATTTGTTGTGGCTTATAAAATTTTTTTGAAATACTTTTTGAAATAATATTTACATGGGTTGGAAAATTTCCAGGACACTTAGGAAAATGTCCTTGTAGTTAACAAGGTTTCTTAGGATTGTGTCAGACTGGAAAAGAAACCAAGTCATGTAAAATATAATGGTTAAAAAAAACAATATTTTTTATAGAACTTATATTATTCTAAAAAACTTATGTGTTTCAAACTCATAATATTTTTTCAAAGTATTTATGATTTTCAAGTTCATAATATTTTTCAAAAATACTTATATTGTTTCAAAAATGCATAATATCTTTTAGAAGTACTAATATTTTTTTAAAAATAATGCATAATATGTTTCAAAAGTACTTGGACTTTTTAAAAGCTCAAATATTTTTCAAAAGTACTTGCAAAATATTCAAAATATTTTTCAAAATGGTTTCGAAAAGGCACCAATGTTCACAAAGTACAAATACTTTTAAGAGTACAGATGTTTTTCAAAATACTAACATTTTTTTTAAGTACTCTAGTCAAGTGAAAATATTTTTATAAGTGCAAGAATTTTCGAAGTTCAAAATATGTTCCTACAAATACACAATATCTTTCCAAAGTGCACCACACCTTTCCAAGTAAAATTATTGGGTGCAAGTTAACTACTTAGTTTTAAACTATGCTTTCAAAAATTCATACTAAGTATTTTCAAAAGAGCAAAATGTTTTCAGTGTTGGTGCAAGTGTTCTTGGTGATTTTTTTTTGATGTATGACAAAGGGGGAGAGTGAGCTTATGTTAGAAAATTTTTGTTGTCTTCCAGAAGGATCAAAAAGGAAAATCAAAATATTTTTCAAAAAGGGGAAAAGTAAGCTTAAGTTAGAAGATTTTTCTTTTTCTCCCAAAAAGATCAAAACTTATTTTCAAAACTTAGATCAGTTTTTCAAGGAGTATAATTTAGTCCCTTCAACCAATCTAACTTAAGATATTGTCAATCATCAAAAAGGGAGAGATTGATGGTGTAAGTTGCATCAGTGATGTCCTCCTCTAAATGTTTCAATGCTTGATAATATACTAAAGTCAGTGATACATTGAACAAGGGAAGGGTTAGTCAAAAAAGGTGTAACAAAGTGAACCAAAGTCCTAGTTATCCTAGGCACGAAGTCCTGGTTCGAAGAATTTGACACTAAGTCCTGATCATGGATTGGGCACTAAGTCCTGACTAAGGGTTGGGCACGAAGACCTGGTTCGAGGAATTAGGCACTAAGTCTTGGCCGAGGGTTGGGCACCGAAGACCTAGTTCGAGGAATTGGGCACGAAGTCTTGGCCGAGGGTTGTGCACCTAAGTCCTGGACCTAGGGTTTGGGCACGAAGTCTTGATCCAAGGGATTGAGCAACATAGTTTAGCGATGACTAAGGACAGAAGTAGAGACAGGTCGAGGGTCGGACGTCTCGAGATCCGAGAGTATCGAACGCTAAGCAAAAGCCCACCCAAATGGACTGGATGGCAATCGTCTCCTGAGAGGAGTAGGTGAAATGCGCGTTCCTGGGGGTGGGAACTTGCGTCGATTCGACCTAGGGTTTCACGGAAATCCAAAGTCAGAACCATTTCGCTAAGGCTAAGGTTGTATATGTGTTTGCTTTGTATTTATGTATCTTGCTAGTACCTAGAATGGAAGACAAAGCAGGCAAACAACACACCACGTGGCTGGAAGCCAGGCTGCTAGGCGCCCCTATCATCTAGGGCACCTCAATGAAAGGAGGCAAACCAGGATCTTCATTCAGGCACCCCATATGTTACAGGCGCCCTGGTTGAAAGTTGTATCTGCTGCTGCGAGTTTGAAGCAAAGATAAGCTTTGACCAATTTCAATGAGGCGCCTAGAAGGTCCAGGGCGCCCTGGTCAAGAGTCTTATTTGCTACGATGAGTTCGGCGCAGAGATAAACTTTGACCAAGCCCTATGAGGCACCCCAGTGATCACAGGCTCCCTAATGAAGACTATAAAAGGGGTTTCGACCCCAAGCCTCAGAACACAACTTCTGAAACTATTCTAAGCTTCCAAAGTGACGACAAAGTGCTAACGACGAAGCTCTGCGACCAGGAGGCTCCAGGAGGAAGTGCGCGGCACTTCGGAGGTCCAGATCGGCCGAGTTTCAATCTATTTTTTTTTGTTTGAGTTTACATTCTGCATTTAAATTTATCTATCTTTTGTTTGTAACTCTTGCACTGGAAGACGGGTTTCTCCACCTCCGGAATGTCCGGAAAGGAGACCGTTAGTGGATGGGCGTTCCCGTGCTTAGGCCTTGGATGTACTGACCCTGGGGGGTCGGGAACCAAGTAAAATCCCATCTGCAATTTGTGTCATTCTTTACTTTACTGTTTATTTTCCGCTGTGCTACTAATGCTCTGTTTAGAACGAATCTCAAAGTGTCAAACCGAAAAGTTTACGAAGTTTGCGAAAGATTTTTTTCGGTCGATATTCACCCCCCCTCTTTCGACAGCACCGGTCCAACATAACTTCTATATGTTTTGATCGCGAATGTTGAATTGGGTTTTTAGTCAAGTTGATTGAACTAACGTTATCAATATAGACTTGAGTTTGGGTGTAGTCATGCTGGAAGTCCTTAAGAGTGTGCATCATCCACAAAAGTTGTGTTACACATTCTCCTAGGGCAACATATTCTGCTTCTGTTGTAGACAGTGCAACGTAGTGTTGCTTTCTACTACACCAGCTGACTAGGCTATGTCCTAATAGTTGGCAACTTCCACTTGTACTTTTTCTATCTAACTTGCACCCAACATAGTCAGAGTTAGAATATCCTGACAATTCAAAAGTGGAAGTCTTAGGATATCAAATCCCAACATTTAGGGTACCCTTAATGTATATAAGTACTCTTTTTAGGACTGCTAAGTGGGATTCCTTAGCACAAGTTTGGTACCTAGCACACATTCCTACAGAATATAGGATATCAGGTCTGCTAGTTATTAAGTAAAGTAGACTGTCAATCATACTTCGATATAGTTTAAGATCAACAGGCTTACCTTTAGGGTCACTATCAATTTTGACATTTGTTGCCATAGGGGTACTTATGCTTTTGCTATTTTAAATTTCTTTATTAACTCTTTAGTATACTTGGATTGGTGAACATAATTACCGTCTCTAGTCTCTTTAATTTGTAATCCTAAGAAATAGTTGATCTCACCTACCAAGCTCATTTCGAATTCACTTTCCATTATTTTTACAAATTCTTTTAAAAAGTTAGAGTTGGTAGATCCAAAAATTATATCATCGACATAAATTTGGGCAATAAAAATGTCGTTTTCTATGGTTTTAACAAAAAAGGGTGGAGTCAATTTGACCTTGGTTAAATTCTTTAAAAATTAGATAAGTTGATAGACGTTCATACCATGTCCTAGGTGCTTGTTTCAACCCATAAGTGATTTTCTAAGTTTAAAGACATATTCAGGTTTTTCTAGGTCCTCAAATCCTGGGGGTTGCCCTACATAGGCTTCTTCTTTGATGAATCCATTCAAAAAGGCAGACTTAACATCCATTTGGTATAGCTTGAACCCTCTATGGGCTGCAAAGGCTAACAACATTCTAATTGACTCAAGTCTGGCTACTGGGGCATAGGTTTCATCATAGTCTAATCCTTCGACCTGACTAAACCCTTTAGCTACTAAGCGGACTTTATTTCTAACTATTTCCGCTTGATCATTTAATTTGTTTCTGAACACCCACTTAGTATCTATAACAGATTTACCTTCAGGTTTAGGTACTAGTTCCCAGACTTGATTTCTTTTAAATTGGGCTAACTCCTCCTGCATGGCTATGATCCAATCAGGGTCAGGTAGGGCTTCCTCTATAGTCTTAGGTTCAATTTTTGAAATCAACATGATTTGACTAAGATTTCTATAGGAATACATATTTCTGACTCCTAAGGTTGGATCACCCACAATTTGATCAGAAGGGTGACTGAGTCTGAGTTTCTTGGTTCTTCTAGTACTAGGTTCAGCCTCAGGTCCGGCTGGATAGTTCAGTTCAGTGTTTGGTTCAACTACTTGGGTCGGTTTAGTTATGGGTTCAGTTGAGACCTCAGTAGTTGGTTCAAGAATTAGTTCATTTAGAGGTTCAATCAGTGGTTCAATTGTTGGTTCACTGTCTTCCTGATCAATAATTGATTGGTTCAAATTTTAATTATCAGTTTTTGGTTCAATCTCCTCATCAAAAACTAAGTTAGTCATTTCTTCAATTTTGTGAGTTTGTTTATTGTAAACCCTATAGGCCCTACTTGTTGTTGAATATCCTAGGAAGATCCCTGGAGTTGACTTGGATTGAAACTTACCTAGGTAGTCCTTGGTATTCAGGATATGGACTTTACACCCAAAGACTCTTAGGTAGTGTAGGTTAGGTAGTCTATGATAATATAGTTCATAAGGGGTTTTATTATGCCTTTTGCTAATTAGAATCCTGTTTTGGATGTAGCATGTTGTGCTTACTGCTTCTGCCCAAAATTGATTAGCTAAGTTAAATTCATTTAACATGGTTCTAGCGGCTTCCTGAAGGGTTCTATTCTTTCTTTCCACTATCCCATTTTGTTGGGGGAGGGGGGGTTCTAGGACAGGAAAATTCATGTATATACCCATTTATTTTGCAAAATTCTTCAAATCGTTGATTTTCAAATTCTCCCTCGTGATCACTTCTAAGTCTTTTGATTTTAGTATCATTTTGGTTTTCAATCATTTTACATAGGTCAATAAATAAGTTCAAAGTTTTGTCTTTGGTTTTTAGGAACCTAACCCAGGTAAACCTAGAGTAATCATCGATAATTACTAAGCAGTATCTGTTAGACCAAGGATGACTAGAGAGGGGGAGTGTGAATAGCCAGACACAAAAACAAGTTGCTTCTTTTTCGATTCTTTCTGCAATCAGGGTTAGCAGCGGAAACAAAATACAGAACAGAACATAAATACAGAAAGAACAAATGCAAACTCAGAGATGTTGTAACGCCCCAAAATTTCCATCTTTAGTTCTTAAAGTCCTTAGAATTATTTAGAAATGGTTTAGAAATATTCTAGATATTTTTAGGAATTTTTAGAGTATTTTTATGGAATTTTCCGAGTCCGTTTGGTATTTTTGGAAAAAGAAAAAAGAAAAAAAGAAAATAAAGCCAAAAATGGAAAAACAGCTTAAGTGCAGCCGGCGGATTGAACCCGCGACCTCCACGGAACAGCACAAGCGCCCAACCGGCTGGGCTAGGGTTTCAAGCACAGAAAAGGAAAGAATGATGTATATTTAAGCTGTAGTTAAGTTAATCCGCCCCTTAAGTATAAATAGCTAATTAAAGAGAGAAGTTTTATTTTCTCTCAAACCCTCTCCCTCTCCCAATTGCGCCGACCCCTCCTCTCCCTCTCCTCTCTTGGGCGACACCAACACCAAGCCAAGAGAGCCGTCCGGGACCCTTTCCCCAAGAGATAATTCTATATTCGGGATCCCCGCGACGAGAGGAACGCGTAGACGTGAAGAATTCTTCGAGATCTCAAGTTTCTCCCGAGCTCTAGACCTCAATCTTGGTTGTAAGTCCAAGATATCAATGTAAGTACTGCTCACCTGCAGTAAGAGGCGGTTTTACCGCGAGAATTTCCTTTAAAAGTTTTTAAAAGAGAATTTTTCCTTTTTGCTTTAGTTTTTGCATGTGATCTTAGTTTTTATATGCTTGTATATGTTTGATAAGCACCCTATATGAGATTAGGGACCAAGAAAAGCTATGAGAAAAGAAAAGAAGATAAAGATAAGAAAAGAGAAGGCCAAGGCCTTAAGAAAATCCCCAAAAGTCAAGACTTAGGGATTTTAGCACGCAAGGTGCTCCAGAAAATGCCAAGGCATTTACAGATAAGAAAGAAAAGAAAGAAAAGCTATTTTATTTTATAAGGCCAGTACCCGGCGTCCAAGGGCGTCGTTAAAGAAATCCAGGTGTCCAATTCCAAGGTCTTGGCCCTGGTAGACCAAGGTCTGCTCTATTAGGATTGGTGGCTCGCTACCCCAACCTTTTAGGGAACGCGCATTCAGATGGTACTTACGTCTTTAGTGGATCCAAGTGATTAGTATTTTCAAGTATATGCTTTAGCAAAGTTTTCGAAAATGTAAAGAGTTTTCAAAAGATAAAGAATAGCTAAAGTTTCAAGTTGAGCCAAGAAAAGTAAATTGAGATTATTTATTGCTTGAGTATGCATGTTTTGAGTTATACATGTTCTTAGTTTTCTTTCAAGCATATTAGTATCTCATATGATTTTCAGTTTGATCTAGAAGCATGTATGCATATTTCGAGTTTTTGTGAGCTAGATAGTACTTACTAAGCTTTTTGCTTATAGATGCATTTCCTCTTATTGCAGATAAAGGTAAAGGCAAGCAATTCTGAAGGAAGACGACGAGGCGGTGCTGAGTAGGGTGTGTGTGGTGGCTGAATATGGAGAGATCCTTGAGACGAGACATTTTAGTTATTTGAATTGCAGTGTTTAAGTTTATTCAAATTTCAAGTTCTTACTTTATGGAGATTATGGAGTATTTGAGTTTTGGATAGTTTTATATGCTAAATTTCTTAGAGTAAAGATTCCATGTCGTTTCCTTTAGCATATATATTCCCATGATTGCAATAGATGAGTAAAAGTGTGAGTAGTTAGAAATATTGATACTTTGTTAGAGAAAAAGTGTTTGTGCCAAGATAGTATCAATTTTCCTTTTGAATTAAGTTTCATTGCTCAAATATGTTTAGAAAAGTTGCATTCACATTTCATGATGTTTTAGCAAGGTCATAGAACATGTATTTGGTGTTATAAAGTAATAGAAGCTAAGATTGGTACAATATCCATTGTTAAAGTTTATATAAACTTGTTTAGTTTGTTTTCTTCCATAAAAGTCCTAAATTCAAGTTTATGAATTCGTTTGAATGGCTAAATTGTTTAGGAAACTGATATAGAGTATAGAAATGATGTTGTAGTTTGATATGGCTCGAAATTGAAGGAATGGTGGACTTGGGAAGCAAGGGGCCGAAACCTGTAAAAACAGGTTACAGCCGTATCAGTCGACTGCCACGTCATCAGTCGACTGGTACGGGCTGTTTTGGTTGGTAAGGCTGTTTTCAATAAGATTCAACTACGAGATTGAGAAGGAAGTATGACATGGTATTATTATACATGATTGCCTAAGTTAGAATATAATTGTTAGCAGAATTTAAAAGAAAAAAAAAATTTCCGCAATTTTCTTTAGTCATGTATAAGAGTTGAGAAGTAGAGTAAAGTAACGATCCGTCTAAGGTAGAGAGAAGTCGGGTCGCTACAGTTGGTATCAGAGCAGGTCCCATTCTCCAGCATCACACACACATCAGCATCAACCTTGCCGTCTTCAAGTAAGAAAGCTTTAAGTTTCAGTTTTTCTATTGCTCCTTTATTTAATTGCAGTATAGAGAAATGCTTAAGTACTACTCACATGTGCATAGAACAAGGAAGCATGTTTAATCCCTTAGTATCACGGAATCATGTTTAATCCCTAGAATGAATATCAGGTTTCTAAGTAAGAAGACAAGTTTATACCTAGAGATGTAGTAGTGATTTCTTGTTTCCTTATACATTATTAGATGGCAAGAAGAGGCCGAGCTCCTAATGCTAATAACAGAACTCCAGTTCCAGATAACAGTGAGCCTGGCGCAGAACAGTCAAACCTGATGGCAGTCATTGCTCAAATGCAAGCTCAGATTGCAGAACAACAGAAGACCATCGCCACTCTGATGGCGAATCAGCACCCAGAGCCTCCTACACCACCCACAGCAGGGGTGGGAACTCCAGTAGTGGCTGAAGTTCCACCAGTCCCACAAGAGACCCCTGCAGTGAACCGAAGACAAGAAGCATACCTCGTCCAGTGGCAGAGACTGAAACCAGAAAGCTTCTCAGGCACGACTGAGCCCTGGGATGCCCAGGCTTGGTTCAAGACTTTAGAGAGCACGATGGAGCTTCTTGACTGGCCAGAGGTTGAGAAGGTCAAATGTGCCTCCTTCTGCCTAACTGGAGATGCTCGTATGTGGTGGGAGCGAGTCAAAAGTAAGAAGATAGTCAACCAGATGAGCTGGGCAGATTTTGAGCACGAGTTCTATGAGGAATTCTTTCACATGAAGGTTACCAACAAGCACTTCGAGGACTTTATGGAGTTCAGACAGGGTAGCCTATCAGTGGGAGAAGCAGTTGCAAAGTTCAACAGGCTAGCTCGCCTCTGCCCAGAGCTAGTCAGCACAGAGAAGGAGCGAGTCAGACTGATGCTTCGCATGCTGAACCCGGAGATAGCACTCAACGTGAACAGCGGGATGCACCGACCCCAGACCAGCGAGGAGTTAGTCAGTAGTGCTCTAATCTCAGAGCACTACCTGAATAGCATCAAGGCACAGCAAGCACAGCGGAAGCCAGTCCTGACTGAGAACAAGACAATAGGAGGACAGAAGCCTCAGCCAAATAACCAGAACTGGAAGAATAAGAACCACAAAAGGAAGCAGTGGCCTGGCAGCCAAAAAGGAAACTCAGAGAACAAGCAAGCTAAGTATCCACCTTGTCCTAAGTGTGGGAGGAACCATCCAGGAGCATGCCTTTTGGGTGCAACTGGATGCTACTCATGTGGACAAGAGGGACACAGATCCAGAGACTGCCCAAACAAGTTTAAGGTACTTCCTCAGCAGTCCGTACAGCATGGAGGCAAGCCTCAGTTACACTACATGCCTACTATACTGGAGGGACCTCAGATCAGTCAGAGAGGGTTGGAAGCAGCACCAGTTCCAACCAATGCCAGAGTCTTTTCCCTCACGAAGGAAGAAGCTGCCAGCGCCTCCACGGTCGTAACAGGTCAAATAGTTATTTTACAGCATTTAGCTACTACACTGTTTGACACTGGGGCGACCCATTCTTTCGTATCAGTACCTTTTGCTAGTAAGTTACAGGTGCCTACAGAGAGTTGGGAGTCCAGATTCCTGACAACTCTCCCTTCAGGGGAAATCATGGAGTCCACCCAGAGGCTCCGGGCTGTACCAATCAAGATTTCAGACCGAGAGCTATATGTCGATCTGATAGTCCTTGCGATGCAGGACTTCGACATCATACTGGGCATGGATTTCCTCAGTAAGTACAGCGCTTCAGTGGACTGCCGTAGAAGGAGGGTGGTTTTCAGCCCAGAGGGAGAACCACCATTCGAATTTCAAGGAGCCCCAAGGAGGAAGACTCAGAAATTTCTCTCAGCCTTGGCAGCCCACCAGATGCTAGAGCAAGGGTGTGCTGGTTTTCTTGCACACATAGTGGACTCAGAAGCAAAAGAAGAACTCAAGCAGGAAGATGTACGGGTAGTCTGCGAATATCCAGAAGTGTTCCCAGAAGAATTACCTGGACTACCTCCCAACAGAGAAGTGGAATTCGAGATCGAGCTAGTGCCCGGTACCGGTCCGGTCTCGAAGGCCCCATATCGTATGTCTCCAGCAGAGTTGAAGGAATTACAAGAGCAACTCCAGGAGCTACTGGACAAGGGCTTCATTCGCCCGAGTCATTCACCCTGGGGAGCTCCTGTACTATTTGTCAAGAAGAAGGATGGATCTATGCGTCTGTGCATAGACTACAGAGCTCTGAACAAGGTGACCATGAAGAACAAGTACCCCCTTCCTAGAATAGATGATTTATTTGATCAGCTCAAAGGGGCTACAGTGTTCTCGAAGATAGATCTACGTTCTGGGTATCATCAGCTGAAGGTTAAAGAAAGTGACATTCCCAGGACGGCTTTCAGGACAAGATATGGCCACTATGAATTTGTAGTAATGCCTTTTGGAGTAACCAATGCTCCAGCAGTCTTCATGGAGCTGATGAACCACATCTTTAGGGAGTATCTCGATAAATTCGTCATTGTGTTTATTGATGATATTCTCATATACTCACAGACTCCAGAGGACCATGCTACACACTTGAGGATAGTGCTGCAGATCCTTCAGCAGGAGAAGCTCTATGCAAAATTCTCAAAGTGTGAGTTTTGGCTAGATCAGGTGACCTTTCTAGGTCACATTGTATCCAAAGAAGGCATTCAAGTTGATCCAGCCAAGATAGAAGCAGTCAGCAACTGGTGTAGACCCAAGAGTGCCAGTGAGATCAGAAGCTTCTTAGGCCTGGCAGGATATTACAGAAAATTTGTGGAGGACTTTTCCAGGATAGCCTCTCCACTCACAGCCTTGACCAGAAAGAACAAGAAGTTTGAATGGTCAGATAAATGCGAGCACAGTTTTCTAGAGTTGAAGAAGAGACTGACTAGTGCTCCCATCCTGACTGTTCCCGAGAGTGACAAGGCCTTTGACATCTACAGTGATGCATCCAAGATGGGCCTTGGAGCTGTCCTCATGCAAGACGGTAAAGTAATAGCATATGCCTCCAGACAGCTCAAGGACTACGAGAAGAATTATCCTACGCATGACCTTGAGCTAGCAGCTGTGGTTTTTGCACTGAAGCTCTGGAGACACTACCTGTATGGAGTGCAGTGCAGAATCTTCACAGACCATCAGAGTTTGAAGTACTTCTTCACTCAGAAAGATCTGAATATGAGGCAGCGCAGGTGGCTGGAGTTGGTCAAAGATTATGACTGTGAAATCCTCTACCACCCAGGTAAAGCTAATAAAGTGGCAGATGCACTGAGCAGAAAATCCTGTGCAACACTGATGTCCCTTTCATCATTGTCTTTACCACTTCAGAAAGAAATAAAAGATTTTGGAGTCGAAGTAATAGTTGGGCAATTTTCTGCATTGACCCTAGAGTCAACCCTGCTTAAGATATACAAGAAAAGCAAGATCAAGACCCAGAGATCCAGAAGATCAAGCAGGGGATCAAGAGGCAGAAAATTCAGAGTTTCGATATCAGACAGTGGCATACTCTATTTTGGAGACCGCCTTTGCGTCCCCAATGATGAGGAACTAAGAAAGAATATTTTAGAAGAAGCCCACAGTACCCCGTAACTCTATGCATCCTGGTTCTACCAAGATGTACCAAGATTTAAAGCAAAGGTTCTGGTGGTCTGGACTCAAGCGAGACGTGGCCAGATATATCAGTACCTGCTTGACCTGCCAGAGGGTCAAAGCTGAGCACCAGAGACCAGGAGGAGTTCTGCAGCCTCTTCCCATCCCAGAGTGGAAGTGGGAAGAAATATCCATGGACTTTATCACAGGTCTTCCCAAGAACACCCATGGACATGATGCGATTTGGGTGATAGTGGACAGGTTGACCAAGTCTGCCCACTTCCTAGCCATCAAGTTGTCGCATTCGGTAGAGCAGTTAGCACAGCTGTACGTGAGAGAAGTAATCAGGCTTCACGGAGTTCCGAAGTCGATCGGTCTGACAGAGATGGGCGATCACCTCCCATTTTTGGAAGTGTGTTCAGGACGCCCTAGGCACCAGACTTCAGTTCAGCACAGCTTTCCATCCCCAGACAGATGGACAAACAGAGAGAGTAAATCAGATTTTAGAAGACATGCTCAGGGCTTGTGCATTGGACTTTAAAGGTAGTTGGTGTAAATTTCTGTGCTTAGCTGAGTTTGCCTACAACAATAGCTATCAGGCCACCATCAGGATGGCACCTTATGAGGCATTGTATGGCAGGAAATGTAGATCACCCATATGTTGGCAAGAAGCTGGTGAGAAGAAAGAGATGGAGTCAGGACTAGAGCAGACTGAGCT
>JAGFNQ010008092.1:103825-126560 GCA_024364735.1 Boesenbergia rotunda | reverse complement strand
TGGAAAAATTGCCAAAAATGGAAAACAGATTTAGTGCAGCCGGTGGATTGAACCCGCGACCTCCACCGAACAGCACAAGCGCCCAACCGGCTGGGCTAGGGGTATCAGCACAACAGAAGATGGTAAGACCTATAATTAAGCTGTGGTTAAGTAAATCCGATCCCAAGTGTATAAATAGAAAACTTAAAGAGAGAAGTTGGGATTTCTCTCAAACCCTTCGGCCAACACCCCTTGCGCCGACCCCTCTCCCTCTCCTCTCTTGTGCGCACGCAAACCAAGGTCAAGAGGGCCGGCCGAGACCCTTCTCCAAGAAATAATCCTATATTCGGGATCCCCGCGACGAGAGGAACGCGTAGACGTGAAGAATTCTTCGAGATCTTAAGTTTCTCCCGAGCTCTAGACCTCAATCTTGGTTGTAAGTCCAAGATATCAATGTAAGTACTGCTCACCTGCAGTAAGAGGCGGTTTTACCGCGAGAATTTCCTTTAAAAGTTTTTAAAAGAGAATTTTTCCTTTTTGCTTTAGTTTTTGCATGTGATCTTAGTTTTTATATGCTTGTATATGTTTGATAAGCACCCTATATGAGATTAGGGACCAAGAAAAGCTATGAGAAAGAAAAGAAGATAAAGATAAGAAAAGAGAAGGCCAAGGCCTTAAGAAAATCCCCAAAAGTCAAGACTTAGGGATTTTAGCACGCAAGGTGCTCCAGAAAATGCCAAGGCATTTACAGATAAGAAAGAAAAGAAAGAAAAGCTATTTTATTTTATAAGGCCAGTACCCGGCGTCCAAGGGCGTCGTTAAAGAAATCCAGGTGTCCAATTCCAAGGTCTTGGCCCTGGTAGACCAAGGTCTGCTCTATTAGGATTGGTGGCTCGCTACCCCAACCTTTTAGGGAACGCGCATTCAGATGGTACTTACGTCTTCAGTGGATCCAAGTGATTAGTATTTTCAAGTATATGCTTTAGCAAAGTTTTCGAAAATACAAAAAGTTTTCAAAAGATAAAGAATAGCTAAAGTTTCAAGTTGAGCCAAGAAAAGTAGATTGAGATTATTTATTGCTTGAGTATGCAAGTTTTGAGTTATACATGTCCTTAGTTTTCTTTCAAGCATATTAGTATCTCATATCATGTTCCGTTTGATCTAGAAGCAAGTTTGCATATTTCGAGTCTTTGTGAGCTAGATAGTACTTACTAAGCTTTTTGCTTATAGATGCATTTTCCTCTTATTGCAGATAAAGGTAAAGGCAAGCAATTCTGAAGGAAGACGACGAGGCGGTGCTGAGTAGAGTGTGTGTGGTGGCTGATTATGGGGAGATCTTAAGCACAAGACAATTTAGCTATTTGAATTGAAATGTTTAAGTTTATTCAAATTTCAAGTCCTTGCTTATGGAGATTATAGAGTATTTGAGTTTTGGATAGTTTTACATGCTCAATTTCTTAGAGTAAAGATTCCATGTCATTCCATTTAGCTTATATAATTTTATGATTGCATTGGATGAGTAGAAAAGTGAGTAGTTAAAGATATTGATACTTTGTTAGAGGAAAAGGTGTTTGTGCCAAGTTAGTATCAATTTCCTTTTTGAATCAAGTTTTATTGCTTAAGTATGTTTAGAAAAGTTGTTTTCTCATTCCATAATGCTTTAGCAATATTATAGAACCTTGTATGATGAGTTTAAATGGTTAGAAGTGAAGTTTGATACAAACTCTAATGTTTAAGTTTATATAAACTTGTTTAGTTTGTTTTCCTCCATAAAAGTCTTAACTTCAAGTTTATGGATTCGTTTGATTGGCTAAATCGTTTAGGAAACTAACATAGAGCATAGAAATGATGTTGTAGTTTGATATGGCTCGAAATTGAAGGAATAAGGGCCTTGGAAAGCCAAAGCCGAAACCTGTAAAACTGCTCCCAGCCGTATCAGTCGACTGATGACGTCATCAGTCGACTGATACAGGCAAATTCAGAAGGGTAAGGCTGTTTCGACAGGTTTTATGCTATGGGCTTTGAGAAAAAAAAAATAAGGCATGGTATTAATATACATGATTGCTTAAGTTAGAATATAATTGTTAGATGAATTTAGAAGTTTAAAAAGAAAAGATTTCCGCATTTCTTTTAGTCATGTATTAGAGTCGAGAAATAGAGAAAAGTAACGATCCGTCTAAAGACAGTAAGAAGGCGGGTCGCTACACTCAAGGCACCTCCAAGTACAACTTGGGTATCCATCCCTCTTGTCTATCTTGGCCTAGTCATACTTAGCGTTGATCTAGATATTTATGTCCCCTCTAGATATCTATCCGATCAAGGACGATTTTCAGAATAATATAACCATTAATCTGTGGGACTTTATCATTAATCATATACGTACAGAAAAGTAAATGATTAACGCCAAATACTTGCCTTTATTAAAATAATTATCCATAAATACATAAAAGTGTCTTGGCACATAAGTGCACATACTAACAAATCTATGACTAGAACTCTTTATAAATTAAGGACAAAATATGTAAGAATGAATAAGGATAATGTTGATCTAAAATTTAAATTAGCTACAACATGCTCATTAAATTTTTTTGACAAATTGAAGCATGAAAATGATGAACTTAACGAACAAATTAAATTGTTAAAGAATTATGCATGTTCAAATGCTACAAATAATCAAAAAAAAATGCTAGATATGCTAGAGGGCTTAATAGGTACATTAGCAATGATAGAGGCCAAATTGTAAGAGTGTCTTCAAATTATATTTCACTCATATTCTTCAATCTTGTAGGAAGAAACTTGTTCCAGATTCTTAAATCTATTTTGAATTGTTAAATTATTTTAATTCATGCTAGAAATTAATATGTTATTTTGCTATAACTTTAAAAAATCTTTTCGAAAATCTTTTCAGATTTAATTTATTTTTTAATTGTTCTGTGATAGACTCAAATCAAATCTATCCACAAAAAGTTTTTAGGATTTTTTTTACCGTTAGATGAATTTTCATTCAAAAATTGAATTTTTAAAATATAAAAAATTATTGTCAAAAAAGATGATTTTTAAAAAATTGTTCGTTATATTTTGACCGATGTGAAAAATTAGCAAAATTTTATGATGTCACAATCTAATTAAAAACACCTTTTTCAAAAAAAATATGAGTTCTTTAATGAAAAGCTTTTGTCATACATAGAAAATTTATTTCTTTGCGAAAAGTTTTACGATTTACAATTTCTACTCTTTGACAAAAACTTTGAGAAATTTCTAATTAATAGATAATTTTCTATGAATTACTTTTCAAAAAAAATAATTTTAAATATTAATTTTTTTGAAAATAAACTTTTTACGAATCTAATTTTTTGGTGACTCTCTGTTAGATTTTACATAAGTAAAAAACTTAGTAACTCTTTTTGCTAAAGAAATACATTTTTTACGATTTAATATTTAAAAATCTTTTTAAAATAGTTTTTTAATGAAAAACTATTTTTGGCAATAAAAATATTTTTAAAAATTTCAAAAATATCTAATTTTATGTCAACTACGCCTTAGATTTTTTTTCGTTTATTTTAAATTTGGTGATTTTTAACTCTATTTTTTATTTGTGATCAATGGTAAAGAATAATCAGGGTTAAGTCAAGGGAGGTTATTACAAATGTTTTGAAATTTAAATGTAAAAAAATTACTTAATTGCATAAATTAGTTTTATAATTTTTATAAACAATATTTATTTCTTATTTTGTTGATGCTAACTTTACTTGGGTTGATGTATATCAAAAATGAAAAGATTGTAAATATCCCGGGTTAGTTTTGATATGGTAACTGAGTCAAATTAGGTCTGTAGTATTTTATCCTTTGTCTTAGTGTGTAGGAGCTTAGTAGCACAAGAAGTCAAGCGGAAGACGTGGTGAGCAAAAAGGATGGGACGGGAAGGGAGTCTACGGACTCGGTGCATGGTGTTCAAGGGATGAGAAGCTGGGGAGGAACCTTGTTTGAGGAGAAGGTCGGAGTTGGGTTCGAGTGAGTTCAACTCTGGATAACCGGAACATCACCCAAGCAAGTGGAGTCCAAAAAGGTCAATTCAAAGGCTGACCTTGAAGACCCGAGGTGCCTCAATTGTGACTGAGGACACCTAAATTATAAAACTTAGAGTTGCCACTGAAAGGCGTGAAGGCATCTCAATTTCAACTGAGGGTACCCTAGTTTGAAACTAAGGCACTCTCGGTCGGATCTATGGTGCCTAGATAAACAATAGCCTTAAGGCTATCGTTACTACGTGGATAAACCTTTATCCATTGGATGAATCCTGAGTCACATCTAAGGCATCCTAAATGCCACGTTAACAAATGGTCACTTTGACCATTGGACTATAAACAAACCCCTATAGCTAGGAATTACAATCAACAATTGTAACTCATCTTTCCTACTATATTGTGAAATTTCTAATGATTATAAGAGACTTTTCCACCTTCAACGAAAGAGATCATAGTAGCACTTTCTACTGCCTTGGATTAGAAACCTTCTTGGTTGCAACAAAGTAAATTCTAACATCTCTTACTCTATTTCTTTTATGGCGTTTTATTTGTTTAATTGATTGTGCATCCTTGCTAAGTTTGAAAAGCAAGCGAATTTTCTAACTCAAAGTATAGGGCTATTCACCCCCCTTTAACTGGCCTACCGGGACCTAGAGATATGACTCAGGATCACATAATCTCCCATGATAAATAAGGACCCTGTTCTCATCACGCGAACATTCTATTTGCTATCCTAAGACTACTCTGCTATATTGAAACTGCAGTGCTGATCAGTAGCTTGAGCTCCCTTAATTTCCTCAACTATTGGTGATTGTGCAACTATCAATACATGCTCAATTTCCAATTAGGAATAGCTTCTTCTTGAATCTTGAATATGTCAAGATGTCATCTATGAATGATATCAAATCAATCCACATACTCTAAGGATGCTAGATTAAACAAATCCATACAAGTGGCTTGAGCATTGGTACGTCGACATGACATCACCTAGGACTTGCTATACTTGTACCGTATCAAGAATGTCATCTTCTATATGTCTATAATCTTTACTCTAAGTTGAAGACCATCATCTCTTGATGCGATCTTTGAGTATACATATGTGTCCTTGAGTTGATCAAATAAATCCCCTAACCAACATGGTGTAAAAGAGTCAACTCCACCCAGAATAGGACTAAACTATCCATTGATTGATGTTCGCAAAGCGAAACATATATTATCAACTCCTAATCAACTAGAGTTACTGATGTGAATCCGCAAGTGTTTGGAATCATTGTCAAGTAATATAAAAGATTATTGTATACATAGACTTTTGATTAAGTACTAGTCGAGTATACAATATAAGCTATCTAGATTATCGCAGGATTGCTATGAAAGATTGAGAGAGGGAGACAGAGTGAGAGAGAGAGAGAGAGAGAGAAGGAGAGAAAGGGAGATGAATTGATCTTTGGGGAAGGTTGGAAAGAGTAGAATCTAGGATTTCGATTTCAGAACAATACTAGTTGATGGCCTATGGGTTATTTATATTGTAATCTCAATGTTTATGCACTTGTAGAGGTCCTAACTAGGTACCGGTGTGAACCCTACAGAAGTGCATTGGAGTATATAGAGAGTCCAATTAAAGATAATCCTTTGTCACTAAGAGCCCCCAATTATATGTCTTTAGATTACACAAAATACTTCCTGACATAGGATAGAGAGAAATCCATTGAGCATAATTAGATAATCTTTCATAAAGGGTTTTCGAGGCAATGCATGAGATGTCTGATTAAAGGTAATCCCTTGTCACTAAGGGTTTCTCGGTCATAAGATCTCGGACATTCTCTTTACGTGGTGACCAAACATTCACAACTATATGTATTCACCGCTCACACATTTCATCAAATGCATACAAGGCACGATACACATATAACAAAACATAAATATTTCATTAAACAAGAAAATAGATAAATCTATAGTTTATACAACAATATTACTTAATAACTACTCCCTATATCCCCATATCTATATCCTAGATATGGGGAATCTACTCCATTGCAAGGAAGATACACCAAGAAGACAAGAAAAGAGATGTTTAGAGGGAGGAAAATGCTTATAGATGTGTCGTCGGTCTTCTTGGTTGAACTCCTTGCTCTGGAGGTGGACGGATCGCCAGAGAAGATGAGGATGGTTTCTCTAGGATTTCCCCTAGCGGGAAATGTAGGACCATTGGTAGGCCAACAAGAGGGGGGTGAATTACCCTATGAAGAATACTTTGATCTTTTACAAATTCTTACAAAGATAGACGTTAGTTACAGTAGTAAACATAGATAATGAAACAAACTAGTAAGAGACACATATGATTTACTTGGTTGCAATTAGGGTGGTTGCTAATCCAAGGTAGTTGATAGCTCCACTATCAAGATTTCCTTTGTTTGTAGGCGGAATAGCCTCTTACAAACTTTGAACATCTCAGGAAATAGTAAGGAAAATGTAGTACAATTGTTGATTTCTAAACCTAGCTTCTAGGGGCTATTTATAGACCAAAAATTTAAGTTACCGTTGTGCTGACGCGGACCTGAGGTGCCTCAATTGTGATCTGAGCCGCCTCAGATGGAAAAAGTTCGATCCACGAAGCCAATGATAAACTGTTGATAAACCTTGATTCGAGGCACCTCAGTTCCAACTTGAGGTGCCTCAGTTCTAACCAGAGGCGCTTCATCTCTGGCAAATGCAAGGCTGCTGCTTTGCAGTTGAGGCACCTCTTGTAGGTCAAAGTCAACATCTATGTTGACTTTGACTTTTTCATCCTTCCTTCGCTTGAGTGATTTTTAGCCCACCAGAGTTAGACTCATCCGAACCTAATTCTGGTCTTTCATCTCGAACGAGCTTCCTCCCCAGTTTCTCATCCCTCAGACACTATGTACGCCCTTCTCGCTTCACCAGTGTACTCTTCTGCAGTCTTTGCGTCCCTCGGATGCACCGATCCCGTTGGCTCCCTTCCTCATGCCATCCTTCTCATCTGCTGGATCTTTCATTCGAGTTCCTGCGCTCCTAAGCTACTGCACACTTAGATACAGGGATTAAAATAGACTAGGGCCCAACTTGACTTGGTTGATCACATCAAAACTACCTTGGGTACTTATAATCTCCCCCTCTTTGATGTGCATCAACCCAAGTTAAGTTGGGGTAATCAAACATGAAAATAACATTGATTATTTAAGACAATAAAACAAATATTATTATTTATCACACAAAATAATGCAATTAAATTTCAAAATATGACCAAATTGGCCTCCCCTTTAACTAATACTTCATTTTTCTCCCCCTTTGTGTTGGATTCGAGTCGGGATTTCTCTCTATGTCCCCGAATTAAAATTCTATTAATTAGAATTAAACCGGATAGAGAAAACTTCGAGAATGACCTTTTTCATCATCGTGCTATTCGATTGAGTGATCGCTTGAACAAACTTGTTGTTCAAGCAATCTAACTCCTTTCTCGATTAGCCGTGGAATAGATGACGAATTATGGATCGCCGGTTTTTGTGTTCTATTCGGGGTCCATGATAAACAAGCAATACAATTAAACTAGATACAAGAATAAAACTCAAACAAGATATACCTCTTGTTTTACCTCTTGATCTTCTATCGTATTCCTATCCTCTTCTTGGACGTTGTGTGGGCGATGGTCTTCCAAGAAACAAAGCCACCAAAAGCCACCTTCTTCTCCTCCTTGCTTGCGCCGATCACCAAAGAAAGCTCTCCTTCCTCCTTGCTTGCGCCGACCACCAAAGGAGAAAGAACTCCTTCCTTGCGCTGGCTCTAAGGAGAGAAGAGAAGAGGAAGAAGATGAAGAAGATGAGAAAGAATTCTCTCCTTCCCACCACCAAACCCTAGCCGCAACCATCACTTTTTCTTCCTTGCTTACGACGCCAAAAAGAGAGAGTTCTCCTTGCTTTTGTTGCCACCGGCCACTCCTCCTCCTTCTATGTTGCGCATGCCCAAGGGAGGAAGAAGAGAGGAAGAGAAGAAGGAGAATAAGAACCTTCTTCCTTCTCCCAACCCTAAACCGAGAGCTCCTTCTTCTTCCCTTACCGCCGACCCCGCCCAACCCTAGGAGAGCGAAAGAGAGAGGGAAAGAAAAGAGAGGCTTAGGGTTAAGTTGTTATGACTTTGGTTTTATGACTCATGAGGTATTTATAGGCTACAATAGGGACCATGTGGAGGAGTTGGTTTTGGTCTCCTAACGGATCCTAAACCCGACCCGTTAATAATAACCCACTTCACTAATGGATTATTATTGAACTACCGCACCAACCCCATAAAATAATATGGGATCCTTCTTATTATGTGTACATTTTCTCCTCGTGTTTAAAATATCACATGTCCATTAATTAATTAAATTACTAACAATTTAACTAATTAATATCTAACTCCATGAGTAGTACCACTCAACCTTATTATCATGTCAGACCAAGTCTACCTGTAGGATTTATATGATAATCCTTATGAGCTTCTCAAGGGGACATCATCATTCTAAAATAATTAGGACACAGTTTCCATTTATAATCAACGACACACCATATAAATAATATTATTTTCTGATTTACATGCCCTATTGATTTAACGAATAAATCTCACCCATTGGTAAATTAAAGAAATAACTATTAATTATATGTGTCCGTTATTATATCGGGATTAAGAGTATGTACATCCATAATAACATGAGGTCTTGTTTGATTATATAGTCAGTATAAATTAAATCACTTCAAAGCAATCTTGCTCAATACACATGTTAGGGTTGAATAAGCCTGCGGCGGGCACGTGAGATGGAGAAGCTGAAGGACGAGACACTTCGCATTGGGAAGATTCTCCTGCCCGGGGCCTAGGGATCTTCTTCGGTGATTCGCCCGGAACAGTCGGCTAGAAGACCCCCAGGGTCGCCTCGGGAGGTTGGGTCCCGGGAGCAGGATGTGGTTGAACAACCCCTAGCCTGGACATAGGATGAAGAGTCTGTCCGACACAACAATGGTAGGTGGCGGCGACCCTCCGTCCCGGGTCTCCAGAAATCCCCGAGGGTGAGGCGCCCGGGAAGGGCAGCTGAAGTTCCTTCTCAGGGGCATCCCGGTAGGTTGGGTCTCGAGAGCACATCGGGAGCTGGGACGCTTGGAAACCCCGAGCTCTCTTCGGGGGGTGGACTCCCCATAATAACCGACCGCAGACATGGACCCCTCTCTTGAGGTACAGATAAGCACTCCCATCATGAAAGGTCTGCATGACCCCTGAATCTTGAAACCGGCAGAAGCCGATAACGGCGTAGACCGTTTCGAAGGATATGCCATAACTGTTGGATCGGAGTAAATCGATAGAGGGGGGGGTGAATATTGATCGAAAATTTTTGGACAATTTAAGAGAAATACACAGCGGAAATAGTAAAGCAATGTCGCTAACATGATTTGTTTTACTTGGTTCGGAGTCATGGTCGGCTCCTACTCCAAGGCCCATGGTCCTTGACCGTTTACGTTGGGCAATTCTATATTCGTAAAAGTGATTACAGTTTCGAGTACAAATATAGAATCAGAAAAAGTAGTTGCAACACTTATGAAAATTAACAGTTTTACCGACGACCGAAGTGAATGGAATTTCGGAGCAGCGGGTCGTCACCGACGCTTGAATCGTGAATGCAGAGTGTGCCAGAGCGTAGCTCTTGAGCGAAAGTGTTGAAAGCGAATTGAGCGAGTTGTTATGAAGCCTTGGGGGTAGGGGTGAGTATTCGGTTAAAACCAAACCGAATAAACCGAAAACCGAATAAACCGATATTTTTCAAAAAAATCGAACCGACCAATTTTCTTAATAAAACCCGAAAAAATAGAACCGATAAAATATCGGTTAATTTGATTTTTAACCGAATTAACCGATTTAACCAAAAATTTAAAATTTTATTTGATTTTAATAAAAAAAACAAGATTTAATTTAACTTAATTTTATTTTTAAATAAAAAATAATTAAATTAATATTCTTATTCGGTTTATTCGATTTATTCGGTTTAACCGAATTACAAAATTCAAAACTAAAAACTGAACCAAATTAACCGAAAATCGAACCAAATTTTGAGAAAACCCCGAAAACCAAATTAATCGAACCGAATTTCAAAATTCGGTCGGTTCGGTTCGGTTAATTCGGTTTTTTTCAAATTTTTGCTCACCCCTACTTGGGGGTGAACCGCCTTTTATAGTCGTCTCCTTGGCGCCTGTGTTGAAGGGGGCGCCTACATGTGGCCTCTCCTGTGCGAACTCTAATCCGCAGGCTCAGTCAACGCTTATCCCCTTCATTGAGGCGCCTGAGCTGTCTAGGGCGCCTAGCTTGACTTGGCCCATAGGCTTTCGTGGCAGTTTGCTTCCATGGTCTCGGTTTGGCCTTGCACTGGGCGCCTATATCCTTACAGGCGCCTAGCCCAGTGAGGCGCCTCCTTCCAATGAGGCGCCTGAGCAGCAAAAACACAGTCCCGTCATTTCCTGCAACCAGGGTTAGTTCCAAAACACAAGAAGCAAATACACAATATATATTAGACATTATTTACAGCCTAAGCTGTCTTGGTTCTGACTTTGGGTTTCCCAAATGGAACCCTAGGTCGAATCGACGCCTAATGTTCCCTCCATGGGGAACGTGTCCTCACCTACTCCTCTCGGGAGAATTTTCCTTTTTTGCATTGGACTTTTGCCCAGCTTCACCCACCAGGTCTTCGGTGCACAGTTCTCGACCAGGTCTTAGTGTCCAGCTTCACTCACCAGGTCTTAGTGCCCAGCTTCACTAACCAGGTCTTATTACCCAACATTAGGTCAGGACGTAGTTGCCCAGCCCGCGGCCAGGACTTAGTGCCCAATTCAAATGAACCAGGACTTAGTGCCTAGTGTACCTAGGACTTTCCTGCACACTTAATCAGCTTGTTAGATCACAACTAAATCTTAACTTCCGAACCCTTTTCCATTATCAAAACAAATGTTTAACTTTGGTGATTCCGGCACCAACAATCTTCCCCTTTTTGATTTATGGCAACATGGTTCAAAAATTTAAGTTAAAAAAATATTATAGTAATCTAACAATATTAACAACAGAATTTTAACTCCCCCTGAATTTCATATTCTCCCCCTGAAGTTTTGAATATCATGTGGGTTTTGTAAACTTTCTAAGTGCTAAGTGTTTTTCAAGTGTTAGAAAAAAAACTTAAGTTTTTGACTAAGTGTTTTTCAAAAAATAAAGCAATTGTACTTAAGAACACTTAGGCAATTTTTTGAAAAGGTTTTGTAAGCCTATTTTTGTTTCAATATTTAAAAATTTACTTAGGCAAAACAAGTTTTGAAAACCGATTTTCCTTGCAAAGTTTTAATTTTGAGATCTTGAAAAAAATTTCCCAACTTAGAAAAATTTGCTTAAAAACATTTTCACAAAAGGAATTTGTAAAAAAAATTACGTAGCACATTTGCCAACAAATTTTTGAAAAATAGTTTAGCTCAGGCAAATTTGTTTACTCAGAAAACTTCTTTAGAATTGTTCAAAATACACTTAGAAATTTTGAAGCCTTTTCGAAGTATTTTAAGAGCACTTAGAATTACTTTAAAAGTTTGTAGTACTTGACAAATACTTAGAAAAATTTTAGAAATATTTTTAAGTACTTAAAAAAAATTTGGAATAAATTTGAAATACTCAAAATAGTTTGAAAATATTTTTAAGTACTTAAAGAACTTTGAAGTATTTAAGAACTGAACAGTACTTGAAAACTTAATACTTGGACCTTTCTACTTTACTTTTTGAAAAAGAGATAGAAATTTTTGAAAATTTGAGAAATTTTCCCTCTTTCTTTTGTTTCTCTCCCCCTTTGCTATATATCAAAACATAATTTATGCTAATTACAACAAGTAAATTAGAGCTAGTATGAAATTGAAATTCTGTATTGAACTAACTCTAATGACTAAGAAAACTGGACCAAACCAAATTAAACCAATCTTGTTCGGGTCCTGTCTAACCATGTTAGCTACTTACTAACTGTCATGAACTATAGCTTTTGCTAAAGTTAGTCAAGTTATGTGATCTGATCAAGTTAGATTTTTCTAAGCTTGACACTTAACCTGATTGTTGTTCAACTTATATTTATTGCCCTAATTACTGCAGATGCACTGACTTAAAGCATCTTGAATCTAGGCATAAACCTAAGCATCTCAACCCAGTCTAGGTTATCAATCAAAAGTACCCTAAGGTGCTTGTGAGCTGCTGACTTCTAGATCTATAGGTGCATGCAGTTCTAGGGTTAGAGCCTAAGCTAAGTCCATTTGCAAAAAAGCCCTAGTTTTGAAGGGGTAGTTTTTGAAATAAAACTAAGTCGAAAAATCATTTTAAATTTCAAAAACATGATAAATGAAATGATAAATTTGCAAATTTTCGGAAAAAATTAAGGAAAAATAGGAAAAGTTTTTAGGAAAACAATATAGATCATTCCTATTCTACTAAGCACAACTCTATCTGCCTTCTTAGTAAGCTAAACTCAGACTCAGGTAAGGGTTTGGTAATGATATCAGCTACGTTGGATTTTGAGTCCAAATGTTTAAGTATTATTTCTCCCCTGGCTACATGATCCCTTACAAAATGATGTTTAACTTCTATATATTTTGTTCGGGAATGTTGAATTGGGTATTTAGTCAAGTTGATTGAACTAATGTTATCAATATAAACTTGGGTTTGGGTGTAGTCAAGCTGGAAGTCCTTAAGAGTGTGCATCATCCACAAAAGTTATTGATAACTAGCATAGCATGCCATTATAATTGCTCATTTATTTAGTATTTTTTTATCCTCTCGTATGTTAAATCATGTTTATATCATATTTTACGATTAGGATCTATTTTTGAAGCTTATTATAATTTCCTCTAAATTTTGGTATTATTTCATGAATTTTGTAGGGGATTAAAGATTTGGCTGAACCAAGTGTTGGGTCGAACCAGAGGTTGAACCAAAGGCGGGCTGAACCAAAGCTGTGAGCTTTGGGCTGAGCTGTGAGCTTTTGGCTGAGCTGGGTTGAGAATCGATCGAACACAAGCTAGGGCCGGACTCAAGTGAGGAAGGGGCGCCCGATCGCTTTCCTCTGGATCAAAGATGCCGACTCGACCGGTTTGCGATAAAGAAAAGGGGAAAATCATTCACTCTTCTGGATCGGCTCGACAGACAGATCCCGACTCCATCTACTCATCTTCTCCAATCCACTCTCACCGCTGGCGGCTCTCCTCCATCTTCATCGCCGCCGACCGATCTTCCGACCTCCATCTCCATCTCTTCCCTTCGGGTTAGAAGGGGAGAGAGTAAGGGTCCCTTCTTCGGGTTCGAAGAGGAGTCTCCACCTCTCCATCTTGCCGCCGACCACAAGCTATGGCCCGAGGTCCGAACCCTAGCTGATCTCTTACTATCTCATCATCTCCACTTCACCGCTAGCTCTCTCTCGGGTTGAGGGAAGCGATCATCATCTCCACCACCGTTAGCAACAGATTTCCAGCATCACAACATTTCCAGCAGATTTCTTCACAGCTCCTTGATCCGATCCATTTCTTCACACCATTTCTGTTTTACTTCTCCACAGCAGATCCGTTACTTCACAGCAGTTCTTCTTATCACAATTTGTAGCAGTTCTTTTGTTAAGCCGATTCATCCAACCTTCTTCCAGCATTTGATTATTGTGTTGATAATTTGAGTTGTTATGTGTTTTTGAGTGAATGCTTGTAGTTGATGGATCTTCCCTACTTCAAATTGCATGTTCTTGAAGCAATTTCAATCATGCCTATATGGTGTTTGGTCAAATGCCTCTTAGAACAATTATTTTCAATTGTGATGTTTCTTAGTTGCTTAACTTTGATTTTCTAGTATTTTTCCCATTGCTTTAAGTTTTATGTCTTCATTACATGAAATTAAGTCAGGAGATTAGATTTCTTTAATGCTGTAGATTTTTGTTCCATGTTTAGTTTTGATGATGCTTAATTTCAAGTTTGTTGGTGCAGGAAGCACCATATCGAACCTGATTTTGATATTGGCAAAGGATTCAAAGTTAAGTATTGTTTGTTATCTAATGTGCTCATTAAGTGTGCAGAGACAAAGCCCTAGCGAAGGACTGCTAGGCACTGGCGAAGGAATGCCAGGGTAAAAAGCTCTAGCGAAGGACTGCTAGGCACCTGGCGAAGGACTGCCAGGATACAAAGCCCTAGCGAAGGACTGCTAGGCACCTGGCGAAGGACTGCCAGTATTCAAGCTCTAGCAAAGGACTGCTAGGCAACTGGTGAAGGACTGCCAGTATCCAAGCCCTAGCGAAGGACTGCTAGGCAACTGGCGAAGGACTGCCAGTATTCAAGCCCTAGCGAAGGAATGCTAGGCACGGGGCGAAGGACAGCTCGGCATCCAAGACCTGGCGAAGGACCGCGAGGCAAAAGTCCAACCAAAGGAACGGTTGGCATCAGGTAAATTCTCCCGAGAGGAGTAGGTGAGGACGCGTTCCCCGTCGAGGGAACAGTAGGCGTCGGTTCGACCTAGGACTCCATTTTGGAGACCAAAGTCAGAACCAAGACAGCTAAGGCTGTATAAATCTAATAAATTATTATGTTATTGTGTTTTGGACTAACCCTGGATGCAGGACCGAAGGAACGTGTGTCTGCAGCTCAGAAAGCCTCAAAGGAGAGAGGCAGTTACTGAGTAGGGCGCCCGGAGCGTCTCGGGCGCCCCCAAGGGCCATACAAAACAAGTAACAAGAATAATGGTTCGAATACACACTGGGCCGGGCGCCCCCGTGCACCCGGGCGCCCCCGCTGCTCCCGGGCGCCCCTTGCGCTACGGGCGCCCCCATGCACGTACATCGAACCAGAAGCCTTCGAAGCCAAGAGATGAGGTTTGACCCGGTCAATACGGGCACCCCGAACGACCCGGGCGCCCCGGTCAAAGCGGATCCAGAGGATCAGACGCGACCGAGGTTTGTGCGGATCAAAAGCCACGTGGGGGGCGCCCCCGACGTCCCGGGCGCCCCCTAGCCCTATATAAAGGGCCCTCGACCCCAGACTTCCAACAACAATTCTTTCAACGCCTCAAAGCTCCTCTACGCTCGTGCCTTGCTCCAAAAACGCCTGACCTCGAGCCTACGACGTCCCGCTGCCCCGAAAAAGAGTCGATACACTTCGGACGTCGGTAACGAAGAGCTTAATATTTGTTTGTTAGTTTATTGCACTATCTCTGTAATTGAAATTATTGTAATCTATTTGCGCGAATATAGAATTGCCCATAGTAAACGGTCAACGACCGTGGGCCTTGGAGTAGGAGTCGACACAGGCTCCGAACCAAGTAAAAACCACTGTGTCTTTATGCTGTGTCTCGTATTTTTATTTCCGCTGTGCACTTACTCTTAGTTTTCCGAAAAAGAACGATTTTCGATATTCACCCCCCCCCCCTCTATCGGTTTTTCACGATCCAACAAAGTTGTCCTTTTTTCTGCAATTGTAGTTAGGTTAAATTAGATTTCCTTACCTGCATTGTCTTTCCTTAATTAGAACTAGATTTCATACCTGCTTTGCTATTTCTTTTCGTAGTCTTAACGTTCAAATCCAATCCCTAGTTTAATATCAAAAATACAAAAGCAATAACATACAATCCAAAGATTTATTATGTACCAACTACATTCGTTGGGAGACGACTCGAGTTACCCTATGCTACATTAGTTTAGAGGAGTTTGATACTTTAATTGTATTTGATACTCGGGATACGACACACGCGACTATCAAAACTTGGCGCCGTTGCCGAGGAATGTAGTGGCGCTTGATAATTATATCCTTTGATTCTATTTTTGATTGCTTTATCTTTTGTATACGGTTGCTGCCATTTTACTCGTTTTGTGACAGGACTGCCAGTTCAAAATATTTTCAACTGAACAATCAGAGATCAAAAGTTCATTGTTGGAGTTAAAATGTTTGGTTAAGCTGATGGAGTGCCAACAAAGGACAAACACTTATTCATCTACTCACCAGCAGCCGTGTCAACAATTTCAATAGCAAAATCAATATTTTCAGCAGTTCCACTCAAATTTTCAGCAACCAAATTACCAATATCAGCAAGAGCAGCCACCTTTTCAGAATTTTCAGCAATTTCCGCAGCCCCATTCAGATTTTCAGCAAAGCTAGCTACCTTTTCAGAATTTTCAATAATTTCTGCAGCCCTATTCAGATTTTCAGCAAAGCCAACATTTCGATCAACCACCTCAGCAATTTCAACCACCATTTCAGAATTTTCAGCAAGGGTACAATCCAAATTTTCAGCAAGATTTTCAAGCATTTCAGCAGCCACAATAGCAGTTTCAGCAAAATTTCCAAGATTTCCAACAACCATTCAATTATGATCAGCAAGGATGGCCACATTCACAGCAAGTTTATCAGCCACCATTCCAAAATTTTCAGCAAGACTTTCTATCTTCACAGCCCCAGAATTTTCAACCTTTCAACCAACACTTTCAGCAAGCAAATCAGCAATTTCAGAGTCAAAATTTTTAGCAAACTCCACCAAGTTGTCAACCTGATTTTCAACAACTCCAACAACCTAATTATTCATTTGATTAGCTCCAACTATTTGATTTTCAGAATTCACAGCCTAGTCATGGTCTTCAGCTGCCTTATGCTTCATTTCAAGAACAACAAGAGTATGATTCTGCTCTTAAAAATATTGAGAGACGCCTTGGACAATTGGTTAATCAAATGAATCAAATAGAAGCCCAAAGATCAGGACAATTATCTTCTCAAGCTACTTTTAATTCTGAGGGGCATGGAGAGGATCCTCCTAGCATTAGCATGGATAATTCAAATGAAGTTGTTGAGGCAGAGTTTATTGCTGATGATGTTTCACATGACATAGTAGGAGGAGATTTTAGCTCAGATAAGGTTGAAGATGCAGTAGAGACAGAGGCATTGGAGGAGATTGACAATAAAGCTTGTGACAACCTTGAATTCGATGCTGAAGCTCCACAAGATCATTCTAGATTTTTATTTTGCGATGATACTGTTACTGTTGGTCCTAATTTTTTTAATATGGTTGTTGCAGATACTACTGAGGAAGCTTGCATTGGGGATGATTATATAGGTGTAGGGGATTGCACAGAGCCCCAGGGACCACCATTGACTGATACATTAGAAAATTCAGAGGAATAGTATGAAAGTGTAGGGACTTGCATGGTGGAAGCAAGAACCCAAGAATCACCTGTTTCAGTTGAGTGTCCACCAGAACCTGAACCTGAAGAGGATATTGCACATTACCAGGAGGAGCCAATAATTACATCTACTCTTGTAGAACCTCCAGGTATTCTTCAGCACTTATGGATACATCTTTTATAGAATTTGATTGTGAAAAATTCATAGAGGTACCTAGTGTTGAATTTGTTGAATTTGAAGCATGTTGTGATATATCTCATATAAATGCTGATTGTCAAAAATTCTTAGAGGTCCCTAAAATTGATGTTGTTTGTTGTGATGAATTTATTGGAACATCTTCTGTAGAAATTGTTTGTGAAAAACCTGTAGAGGCACCTAAAATTGATTCTGTTCATTGTGGTGAATGTTTGGACACACCTAGTGTTGAGTTTGCTTGTTGTGATGATATTCTTGATATATCCTTTGAGGAAAATAATTGTGAAAATTGCATAGACGTACCCATGTTGATTTTATTGGTTGTGATGCATGTCTTGATACATCTTATTTAGAAATTGATTGTCAAAAATTAATGGAGGTACCTAGTGGTGGTGCAGACAGCACCCAAGTCGAACATGTGTTTTGATAATGGCAAAGAGTTCAAAAGTTAAGGGGTAATGTTTATCTAACATGCTCATTAAGTGTGCAGGATACAATGCCCTAGCGAAGGACTGCTAGGCACCTGGCGAAGGACTGCCAGCATACAAAGCCCTAGCGAAGGACTGCTAGGCACCTGGCGAAGGAATGCCAGGATACAAAGCCCTAGCGAAGGACTGCTAGGCACCTGGCGAAGGATTGCCAGGACACAAAGGCCTAGCGAAGGACTGCTAGGCACCTGGCGAAGGAATGCTAGGATACAAAAGCCCAAGCGAAGGACTGCTAGGCACCTGGCGAAGGAATGCCAGGACACGAAGAACTGGCGAAGGACTGATGGGCACCAGGTGAAGGATTGCTTGGTACTGAAGACCTGGCGAAGGATTGCTGGGCAAAAGTCCAACCGGTGGAGCCGGTTGGCAACAGGTAAATTCTCCTGAGAGGAGTAGGTGAGGATGCGTTCCCCGTCGAGGGAACAGTAGGCGTCGGTTCGACCTAGGGCTCCATTTTGGAGACCCAAAGTCAGAACCAAGACAGCTAAGGCTGTATAATCATAACATATTCTTGTTTTATTGCATTTGCAACTAACCCTGGATGTAGGACCAAAGGAACGAGTCTCTGCAGCTCAGAACGCTTCAAAGAAGAGAGATAGCAGCTGAGCAGGGCGCCCTGGAGGTCCCGGGCGCCCCAAGGTCAAGGCAAAGCAGTAAACGAAGAAACGACTCAAAGGCTTACTGGTCCCGGGCGCCCCCTGTGTCCCGGGCGCGCCCAGTGCCCAGGGCGCCCTGGGTCAAAGCCAACGAGGCAGATAAGGTTCAAGCCAGCGAGAATCCAACAGACTGAGTCAACCCGGGTGCCCCCTGCTTCCAGGGCGCCCCCATAAAAGCTCGATCCCGATTTTGGAGGGATTAGAGCTGACCGAGACTTGTCCGGATCGGCTGACACGTGGGGGGCGCCTCCAATGTTCTAGGCGCCCCAAGAGGCTATAAATAGCCCTTCGACCCCAAGGCTTTGGACATCACTACTTCCAACGCCAATACACTCTTCTACTCAAGCGCTTTGCTCCGGAAACCTCCCAACTCGAGATATAAGTGCCGACGACGTCCCTCTGCTCCGAGATACATTCCACACCGGACGTCGGTAACGAAGTGCTGTCCTTTTAAGTTTACTATACTGCAATTGTAACATCTATTTGTAAACCTTTTTGCGCACATATAGAATTGCCCGCAGTAAACAGTCAACGATAGTGGGCCTTGGAGTAGGAGCCGACCGCGACTCCGAACCAAGTAAATCGTGGTGTTTGCGTTTTGGTTTTCGTGTTAATTTTCCGCTGTGCATACTCTCTCTAAATCCGAAACGGTTTACGATATTCCCCCCCTCTATCGTTCTTCTCGATCCAACAAGTGGTATCAGAGCGGGGAAGCTCAAATTTGGTGCAACCACCAATTTGAGAATTTTTCAGATTTTTTTAAAAGTTTTTTTAATTCTTATCGTTAATCGAGACCGGTGCAACACCACTCGATATTTTTTTCTTCATTGTCCCGCACTGCTAATCCAAGACCAAGTCATGGGACATTATCTCCTTTTCTCTATCCTTTTCAGTAAATTATTAAATGGCCATGCAAGAAGGGTTCAGTACCGCAAGACCACCGCTCTTCAGTAGGGAGGACTTCTCCTACTGGAAGAGCAGAATGGAGGTCCACCTGAAAACTCAGGTGGACATGTGGATAATCATCCAGTCCGGACTGGAAATACCAAGGAATGCTGATGGAGTACAACAGTCTTACACTGAATGCGACGCTGCACTCAAAAAGAAAATAGAAGCCGATGCCAAAGCGACCCAAACACTCCAATGCGGCCTGACCAAGGAAGAGTTGAATCGGGTAGGTCCATTCAATAGCACCAAAGAACTCTGGGGTAAGCTAATCGAACTACACGAAGGAACCTCCGACACCCGAATCAGCAAGAGGGACCTTCTGCTGAACAAGCTGTACACCATCAAGATGAACGATGGTGAATCAGCAGCTCAGCTCCACGCCAGAATTCAGGAGCTAATGAACGCTCTACACACCATTGGTCACTGTTGGGTCCGGGTGCATGTTGACATGGATGTGGGTTCGTAATTTTAAAACTAATTACGTGCAGCGGAAGGTTTAGAATAAATAATTTCTCAAATTATTTAACCACACATCTAAGCATGCAACCTTATCTTGTGTAGACATGATCATATATTTAATATTTTGCAGAAACGTAAACTAATTTACTTGCTACCTCGAATAACTCGAAGAAAGGGATGAGATCCAACCATAAGCGTCACTCGGAAGCTCTGCATCTATTCGCGTCCACGCCGAGAATCTTCGGGATGACTTCGCAAAGCCACGAGTTTCGTGTTCTCGAGAACTACTAGATTCTCCAAGAACGTGACAAGAAACCAAGAGGGAAGTAATCATATCGGAAAAACTCACCACCAAGGTTGGCCGGAATCACAATTCCGGCGAGGAGGAAGATGACATGCGCCCAATCCCAAGGTGATGATGGCCGGAGAGGAAGATCGTCTCAATGGAAGTACTTCGTCGCCTCGGTGCTTCTCCTTGTGCTCACGGCAAGAAGAAGGGAGAAGAAGGGAGAGGCCGGCCAAGAGAAAGAAGAGAGGAGAGGGAGAGAGCCCAAGCAAGAATACTTGGATTATTTCGAATTAATTCCAAGCCTTGCCTTGGGTCCTTTATATAGTGGCCTCTCAACCGCCAAGTCTCCTTTTCATATGGAATAAATTTTCATAAGAAATTTATCATATAAATTTTCTATGACTTATTCCATCATACCAAGTCTTGATTTTATATCATGGTTAAAATTATATTTTAATTCATGATAAAATCAACCAAGTCTCCTTTTCTTATGGAATAAATTTTCATAAGAAATTTATCATATAAATTTCTTTATATAAATTTCTTTATCATGGTAAATCAATCCATGATTGATTTTATAAAATAAAATAAACCAATCCATGGTTCATTTCAATTTCCATGAAAAATAAATTTTATATAAATTTCTTTATATAAATTTCTTTATCATGGTAAATCAATCCATGATTGATTTTATAAAATAAAATAAATCAATCCATGGTTCATTTTAATTTCCATGAAAAATAAATTTTATATAAATTTCTGGATATAAATTTTTTTATCATGGTAAATCAATCCATGATTAATTTTATAAAATAAAATAAACCAATCCATGGTTCATTTTAATTTCCATGAAAAAATAAACCAAACCTTGGTTTATATAAAAATTTATATCATCCATAATTTTATAAAACAAACCACACTTGATTAATTTTATAAATTGAACCAAACAATTTGGTTCCCTCCCTTTGTTGTGGTCGGCCAAGCAAAGAGGGTGGGGACCCTCTTTGGCCGGCCTATCCAGGCCACGCCCCAATTAATTAAACTCATTTAATTCATCTATTAAGTCTTCAAAAGACTTAGCCATTTTACGCTTCCGATGCGTCTCTGAAAAATTCAGATTCGACTTATCGTTTGGCTCAACCAAACCTAATCTCTCTTGATTGGAAAAACTAATTTTCAACTCGTTTTAAATCCCTCAGATTACTTATAGTGCGTGTGACTAAATAGGCTTTGGAATTATGTTGGCTGTCTATAATTAACCAATTATAGAACGATCATGAGTGGCACCTAGTAGTACATCATGATCCCCAATTAATCGAAAGATCAACGGTTGACCTCAGAAGCAATTCTGAAACCCTTCAGCAGCTATAATGAATCGTGCCCCATTCCCTTCACCAACTTATACCCACTTGGTTCAGGACATGGTCTATGTGTGTTAGTCCTCACTAGGCTGACTAAGTCACACCTAGCCCAAGTAACGTTTTCTCGTCCTACGGATTCTAATTACTCTCATGTAACTAAGAGATTCATACTCCGAACATGTCATGCTCTGGCCAGAGGCTTTGAGTAACAATCCGACGATAGGCCTTGGGTATACATCTCCTCGCAAGGAGTGGTGAATCCTTTGTAGGCTGTTCAAACATCTTCGGGCACTTCGGCTTATACCCCATCATCCTAGGTCCACACCTCCTTGGAGATGCTTGCTTAAGATGTCAAAGTATAAGTCTCCATGACCAAGATGACTTGAACACCGCATGTCAAAGGAACATCGCACTTAAGCTGCAGTAAGAACTTCACTGACATGTCTATATGTAGACTACCATATGAAGTTTTACAGCCAGTCACTCCAATGAACTAGTTCCCTTAACTAGCATTCATGTTTATCTCCGGACATCACAATGTCACCAGCAAGTGAGAATCAGCTGATTAGAGAATAACTCATGCGAGTCTCAACAGAATTGATAGCGTCCGTATTTATCAATTCATCAACTAGGGACAATTTCGATACTTCACAATTGCACATGTAGAGATAATCACTAGTTGTGAATTTGTCACAAATTCTCTCATATTGTGAATTGTATTCCGGGCATTCAGTAAATTAGTTTAAGTTCTCAATCAAATATATAAATATGTATACTCAAATAGTGAATATTCAATTATTAAAATAAATGATTACAATCATAAGGCGATTGCCTTAGGACACTTTTCTCATATCACTAACAAACTCCCACTTGGCCTAATGCCAATCGCTACGGTATCGAATACCACAGGCTCTAACATGACCCTCAAACTTGCTTTGAGGCAAGGCCTTAGTTAAAGGATCTGCTAAATTCCTTTCAGTGGAAATTTTCTCAATTTGTATATCATTCCTACTTATAATCTCTCTGATCAGATGATAGCGGCGAAGCATATGTTTGGATCGCTGATGAGACCTTGGTTGCTTTGCTTGTGCAATAGCTCCATTGTTGTCGCAATAAACCGGTATGGTTTCATCAATGGTTGGAACCAC
>JAGFNQ010008092.1:0-74710 GCA_024364735.1 Boesenbergia rotunda | reverse complement strand
ATGGTTAAAATCATATTTTAATTCATGATAAAATCAACCAAGTCTCCTTTTCTTATGGAATAAATTTTCATAAGAAATTTATCATATAAATTTCTTTATCATGGTAAATCAATCCATGATTGATTTTATAAAATAAAATAAACCAATCCATGGTTCATTTTAATTTCCATGAAAAATAAATTTTATATAAATTTCTTTATATAAATTTCTTTATCATGGTAAATCAATCCATGATCGATTTTATAAAATAAAATAAACCAATCTATGGTTCATTTTAATTTCCATGAAAAATAAATTTTATATAAATTTCTTTATCATGGTAAATCAATTCATGATTAATTTTATAAAATAAAATAAACCAATCCATGGTTCATTTTAATTTCCATGAAAAAATAAACCAAACCTTGGTTTATATAAAAATTTATATCATCCATAATTTTATAAAACAAACCACACTTGATTTATTTTATAAATTGAACCAAACAATCCCTCCCTTTGATGTGGCCGGCCAAGCAAAGAGGGTGGGGACCCTCTTTGGCCGGCCTATCCAGGCCACGCCCCAATGAATTAAACTCATTTAATTCATCTATTAAGTCTTCGAAAGACTTAGCCATTTTACGCTTCTGATGCGTCTCTGAAAAATTCAGATTCGACTTATCGTTTGGCTCAACCAAACCTAATCTCTCTTGATTGAAAAATCTAATTTTCAACTCGTTTTAAATCCCTCAGATTACTCGAAGTGCGTGTGACTAAATAGGCTTTGGAATTATGTTGGCTGTCTATAATTAACCAATTATAGAACGATCATGAGTGGCACCTAGTAGTACATCATGATCTCCAATTAATCGAAAGATCAACGGTTGACCTCAGAAGCAATTCTGAAACCCTTCAGCAGCTATAATGAATCGTGCCCCATTCCCTTCACCATCTTATACCCACTTGGTTCAGGACATGGTCTATGTGTGTCAGTCCTCACTAGGCTGACTAAGTCACACCTAGCCCAAGTAACGTTTTCTCGTCCTACGGATTCTAATTACTTTCATGTATCTAAGAGATTCATACTCCAAACATGTCATGCTCTGGCCAGAGGCTTCGAGTAACAATCCGACGATAGGCCTTGGGTATACATCTCCTCGCAAGGAGTGGTGAATCCTTTGTAGGCTGTTCAAACATCTTCGGGCACTTCGGCTTATACCCAATCATCCTGGGTCCACACCTCCTTGGAGATGCTTGCTTAAGATGTCAAAGTATAAGTCTCCATGACCAAGATGATTTCAACACCGTAAGTCAAAGGAACATCGCACTTAAGCTGCAGTAAGAACTTCACTGACATGTCTATATGTAGATTACCATATGAAGTTTTACAGCCAGTCACTCCAATGAACTAGTTCCCTTAACTAGCATTCATGTTTATCTCCGGACATTCCAATGTCACCAGCCAGTGAGAATCAGCTGATTAGAGAATAACTCATGCTAGTCTCAACAGAATTGATAGTGTCCGTATTTATCAATTCATCGACTAGGGACAATTTCGATACTTCACAATTGCACATGTAGAGATAATCACTAGTTGTGAATTTGTCACAAATTCTCTCATGCTGTGAATTGTATTCCGGACATTTAGTAAATGAGTTTAAGATCTCAATCAATTACATAAACATGTATACTCAAATAGTGAATATTCATTTATTAAAATAAATGATTACAATCATAAGGCGATTGCCTTAGGACACTTTTCTCATATCACTAACAGTCACAAGGTAGAAAACCGTGACCTAATAAAGTATGCCCTTAACGCTTTCCCAAGAAACACCTTGTGGGCATTTATGGTAGATGCGTACAATGTTTCTAGGGATCTTTCCAAAATCAAGTTAGATGAACTTTTTTCTGAATTAGAATTGCATGAGCAGACTAACTGCGATCTGGCCGAGAAAGGCATTGCCTTTGTTGCAGGTAAAGCTGGAAAGACAATCATGAAGAAGCCTCAACCTGCACCCGAGTCTGATTAAGATTCAGACTCAGAAGACAGCGAGGGAAATCGGCCTAAGTTGGTTCGGCTAGCCCGAGACTATTACAAAGAGCTAAAAAACCAGACCTACAGAAGGAAAGCCAGCCGAAGAAAGGAAGAACCAGCTAAACCCTCGAATGAAAAGAACAAACCCAACGTGACCTGTTACGAGTGCAAGAAGAAGGGTCACTACAAGACTGAATGCCCCAACCTGAAGGAAACGAAGAAGACAAGAAAGAAGAAGGCACTTCAGGCAACGTGGGACGAGTCGTTGATGGACCCAAAATAGACTGTCACGAAAGTGGGTCTCAAATTTAGATATTTATAAATAATGCTGGAAACCCTTCTTGCAATCAAAATATGAAAACGTAGTAAAGGGGCCACAGGTCGTATTTTTCCTAGGGACTAGTTGATGTTGTGTGATTCGAGCTTGAGTTATGTGTCGTGATTGTTTTTGGGTTTCAAATAAAATCTGGGGTTGTTGGCAATTTAGAAATAAAAGCACAAGGAAACGCAAGGACCTAGCTGGACAAATTAAAACTAGGTAATGGCAATTGATAAACTCAACTAATAAGCAATTCAATCCAATCTGAAAACAATCTGAAATCAAATGCAAGTCTTATGCAAATGCAAGAGAATCAAAACAATGCTCATCAATCTAAACGATTTGACAAAAGGGTAATTTCCGAATCCCACTTGATCCAAAATTTCAGCAACCCAAAAACTAATATGTATAAGTGAAGCTTAAAATTCAAAGTTGAGCTTGCTGAGAAGCAAATTGAACTAGAGCTCAATAGCACACTAAAAGGGTTGTTTAACTACAGGAATTAAAGCTCAAAAATCATGAATCATTGGTTTAATCTTCACTTAAAACAAATTCCAGAGATGGTTCCAACTTGATACGCAAGGGATCAACTTTTGTGCCAAAACTGATGCTAAATGCAAAAATCATAAACCTAAGGCAGATATGAAAACTTAAGCTCAGAAATCAAGCACAAAAGTACACTGAATTGTTTTGTTCACCTCAGGAATCGAAATCAGGACAACTTGAACACAAGAAAACTGCAAAATTCAGTAACATAAGTTCACTTGATACTCAGGGAACAAGACTGATCAATTCAAAGCTACCGAATGAAGAGATAAATGCAGAATTTCAGAAATGAAGCAAGCTGAGCTCAATGTGCAGTAGTTAACTAATCAAGCAACCTCTCTACTGATCTGAAATCAAGAACACAGCCATGTAACTGAAGAATACAGAATTTCAGAATCAAAGCAATTCAGATCAGTGTGGAACAAATAAAATATAGAACAAGCTGAAGCAAATGCAGAAATGATCTGAAACAGATGCAGAAATGATCTGAAATTCATGCAGCGAAATCAGATTGCAGAAATGGAATTGGATTCACATTAATCTGATGCACAATCTCTGATATTAAGTGCTATTCAAATGAACAAGTTACAATGTAAATTCAGGAGATAACTGGCTAGCTTGATACACAATCTAGGACATCAACAAAAATCTGATACGCAAAGATGCAGAAGTGCAGAAATGCAGGAAAACATGCGCAATTCAGAAACCGATTGGGATGCTAAATCCAAACAAACAATTGAAATCAATTTCTCCAAGCTACTGTCCACCTAAGATTCCTAAGAACTCAACTTCAATGGATGCAAATGCGGAACTGAAGACTGAAACAAAACTGAACTAAACTGCTGAATTTGCAGAAACTGATGTAGGATGGATGTAGATGCAGATCTGATGCAGCATTGCAGCACTTGATTAAATGCCGAACTAGCAAACCAACAAGTTGAAATCAATGCACTAATCTACAATTCAGACAAGCTTAAAAGGGGGCTAATCATTACTCGACACAAATTCCGAAAAACTAAACTAACACTTGCTGAAGTTTACTGATACGCAGGAAAAGAAAACAGAGCATAAACTGATACACAACAATTAAACACAAATTAAACTAGAATTTAAAAGCAAATGGGCACTAACAAACAATAAATCTAATTAACTTGCATAATCTAAACTGATTAAAGCAATAACAATTCAGAAACCAAACTTAACCAATCTGAAATTCAGAATCAATAAATGGCACGCAGAAAAGGGAATTACAGCTAAACAGAAATTACAATTAAAAAAAACTACTCCTCAATTCTTCCCTAGCTCAAATACTCCTTGTTTGTCACGCAAAGGTGAGCCTCGAACCCGTAAGCTCAGCAAATCAGTGGAAAATTCGTCTCTGCGATCAAATCCATTCAAACCATGCTCAAACTGAAATCAGCAATCGATTTCTTCAACCTCGCTGTGGTGGATTACGACGATGACTTGGGAACACTCCGAGCCTTCCAGGGAACCTCTCCAGCTAGATCGGATGCAATGAAGATGGTGCACAACTGAGATTGATGAAATCAATTGACAGAGCTACGGAAACCTCACGAAACTCTGTCTTTGGGCAAAATTCAAGCTGGGAACTTCTCAGCGAGCTCTCCCCACTGACCTAGCACTTGTTCTAATGAAGGTTCGAGTGGTCGCGCCTCTTAGATGAAGAAAATTGAAGAAACGATGAAGAACTACGCTAAGCTACTGAAGAAATCGAGTTGCGGCGAGGAAGACGCGACAAAGCTGAAGACTGTGGAGTTTTTGATTAAATACATAGGAATGGACGGTCCAGATTGATTTGGATGAATCCAATGGCTGATCTTGCTCTGATCTGACCCAAACATTCCAGATGTTGATCAAGGGTTAGGATCTGCCTCGTGGTAGCTCGAATCCTCCAGATTTGCAATGGATGGTCCAGATCAACCTAATATTTGAATGGGTGATCTAGAGCCCTCTGAGCTTGATCCAACGGTTGAATGAGCTATGATTGGGATGAAACCTTCAGATCTTGATCAGAGTGCTTGATCAACCCTAACCCTAGCTCGGATTGCTTCAGATGGTCCCGGATGGCTCTGATCTAGCCGCTTTTGAATCGGATGGTCCGGATTAATCTCATGCTTAATAATTCGATCTGGTTCCACTTCCGACTCAAGTTTGACCCAGTATGCCCTAGGTCCATGAACCTTTAATGCCTACAAAAATAGATCAAAAATTTAGTGGCCAAATAATCCAATTTTGTGCAAATTTGCAATTAAGTCCAAAATAAGAGGAAGTTCAAAAACCTTGGGTAAATTCACAATTAAGCAAGTAAAACATGGGTCAAACATGGATTTTAGCAACTAAAATAATCAATAAAATGGTACTTATCAACTCCCCCACACTTAAACTTGAGCGTCTCGCGAAACTACGAAGTATGTATCCCCTAGAGTTTGTTAAGCATAATTAGAAACAAATGAAAAGAAATTACCTAAGATTATCAATTCTCATAAATCAAAGCTCTATGGATTAGTATCTTATCCTGAAATCAACAACTTAGCCTTTTCATCCTTCATGAGTCATTGAGATGAATTTAACTCACTAGCCTTTCAAGGAAAATTTTTGTGGCTCTCTCAAGTTCTAAGTTGATGATGGAAGTGGAGCTCACTCAAACACACATGCTTCTTGCACTACCATAGGCTTGCTTGTTATCTAATCTCCACCATTATTCATGATTAGGATCAATATCTACAAAACAAGTGGAAACATGGAAAATGGTAAGAAATGGAGTAAAAGCCAAGAAAATGAAAAAATTGATAATGTGGGAGACTTGGTTGCTCAAAAATGTTTCCAATGTGCTTTGCCCCTCTTCAAATCAAATCTGATTGGTGGAGTAAGAATTTGAATAATGCCTTTGATTTGGGTGAAGAAAACCCTATTAGTCTCAATGTGCCAAGTTGCCTTTTGTGTGCCACTTTCTTCCTTCTCTTTTCTCAATTTTTTTTTCTTTTCTTCTGGGTCAGCTGGTGAATTCATTTTCTTCTTTCTTTCCCTCTAGTAAAGTCAAAAAGGTAGTGGAGCAAGGCTATAATTCGAATGAGAAAAAACTTCACTTGATTCATGGTACCAACATTCCATTTGTGTGCCAATTTTTTTTCTCTCTTCTTTTTCTTCTTCAAACTATTTTTTTTTCTTTTTCTTCTCTCAAAACATCTAATGGAGCACAATCGGGTCAGATTTTTCATTAGAGAACTCGAAATATCAAACAACAATTGGGGAATTAGATACTCCATATGTGTCCTTCACTAATCAACTATTGCAACTCCCTCTTGATACATGTCCATCCAAGTTGGCACATTTCGATTGCATTCTTTTCTTTTTCTGTTTCAGCTTCAAATTCAGCTCCACTGAATCAATTTCAAGTCTCTGATTTCTTCACATCAGTTAGCATATAGGAGTAGTTGAGCAAATGGTAGTGGAAAACCTAAATGCTTCACTTGGAATTTTGGCACTGCAACTTTTTTTCTGATTTTTCCTGTTCTGATTTAAAACATCCAAGCAACCACCATTTCTGTTTCTGATCAGCTGTGATGTATTCAACACTCTTTGACATATTCATGTGCTTCATTCCTTGATTCACAACCTTGAAACCCAAAATTCAGCCCAATCTTGACACAAACTGCATTCTCAGCTTTTTGACACTGATTTTTTTTTCTTTTTCTTTCCTAGCTGCATTCTCACCGTGCTGCTCTTCAAAATATCTAATGGCTGGTGAAGGTGGCTCTCTTAATCCTTGTCAGCAGCCCTTGAAACAGCCACATTAGTTTCAAATCAATTTCTGCACTTCAATTTCTGCATTGCACAAAAATTTTTTTTCCTGTTTTTGGCACAGCTTTCTTCATTGATTCAGATGTATACAACTTCAATTCAGATTCTAACAAGGTGTTGCTGATCTCGACTTCCATTATTCCAACTTTCCAATTTTGGATCCAAGTCAATTTCGATCCAAGCTAGCAGATTTTTTTCTTTCTTCACCTTGGCACAAGAATTTCTTTCTTTTTGCTTTTGCGTGCCATTGTTTCTCATTGCAGGATTTTTTTTTGTCACACCATGCCACTTGGATCTTCAAAATATGTTAAGGAATCTAGATCTCCAATTGCTTCCATCTTTCTTGCTCATTCTTGACATCAACTCACTCAAAATGTAATTGTTTCCATCCTTCCATTGCAAAAAAAAAAATTTTTCTTGAAATGCCTCTTTGATACCAATCTTTCCAAAACACTAGTCACTCCCCCACACTTAAATCTTTATCCGTCTCAGGCAAAGTAGCATTAAGAAACATCCCAAGCAAACAAATCGATAGAAAAATAGGGTTAAGAATAGGAATAAGGAAAGACAAATAAAGTATACATGATTAGTGCCAAAAATTGACATGGAAGGGTAAACAAATTGATTAGTCTATATTGATGTGATCCAATCATTGAAATATGGTTTAGAAAGAACCTAAGCAAGTTCTAGAGCACAATAACATATGTGTATCTCAACGATATGGCTAATTCTCACTAGGCAAAAATAATTTATCTCAAGTCTTCAATTAAGAATCTAAAACCAAGTAGTACTCAAGCATCCAAGAATTCATCCATTAGCTCAAACCTTAAGTTTTAACAACCAAATTTAATTTGTTTTCAAAAGATTCTAAAATGACATGCAGATAACCTAGAGGGATACATTTATTCCTAATCATGCAAGAAACAAATTTCTAAGAAAATTAAAATGGTATCTATAATGACTCCTAGTCATTCTACTCTACTCATGCATTTATTAGCAAGGAGTCAATTTAAAAGAAAATTCTAAAAGTCAGAAAAATGAAGGAAAATGCAAGAAAGAACAATCTCCCCTTTATTTCAGGTGGGCGGAGCCTATCAAGAAGTAGCTTCTGTAGGATCGATGTGGCGTGCAGAGGGGGGGGGGGTGAATGCACTTTTTCGGATCGTTGAACTCTACACAGATGTTAGCGTAGTGGAAATGATATGTAAAGAAAATAACAATGCTGACAAACCGTATTTAGTTGGTATCCACCCCGGCCGGGTGACTAATCCAATAATCCGTCGGTGGATCACTCCCCGGATAACCTCCGGCTATCACGTGTCGCTCCTTGTGGGTGGAGAAACCTCACCACAACACCTCGGACGCTTTGTGAACACAATAGACTACTAACACGCTTTTCCCAAGCGAGTTTCGTCAAGAAACTCAGCCACCACGAAGTCCTCTTTAAATAGGATTCGGGGCTGATTTCTCGCTACCAGTCGACTGCCCCCAGGGCAGTCGACTGGTGCCAGCCAAATTCGACCGTTGCACCCCAACATTCGAATTTTAGCCAACTCACCAGCCACCTACCAGTCGAGGGCTGAGACCTTTCTGTGAGTTCCATCAGTCGACTGCCCCAAGGCCAGTCGACTGGTCTACTCACCCACCTAAGGTTAGCCATCCTGAGTACATTCCACTCCGCACTCAACCCCTAGGATTTCCCGAGTACAATCACACTACACTCGTACCCTCACGACTCGACTGACTCCTCCTCCGTAGCCTCGACTGTTGCCTTCGCGCCCTCTTCATCTTCGGCCCTCGTCCCTCGGATGCGCACGCAAGCCTCCAGCTTGCCTCCATGCCACCCTTCACGTACGCCTCGAAGTCCGCGCCCATCAGCTCATCGTCCCTGCACTCCATGGTCCCTCAGATGCGCACGCCAGCCTCCAGCTGGCCTCCATGCCATCCTTCACCGTACTGAGGCCGTCCAGTCAGGTCCATATGCGTAACCTGTACAACCTGCACACTCAGCATACACATATCAAATACAAGGGTAAACCTAACTTAACCCTTTGCCCAAACATCAAAACCCATGGTCACTCCGGACCATCTTAGGGCCGATTGCTCCAACAATCTCCCCCTTTTTGATGTTTGGCAATACGTTTAAGTTAGGGAAACAAGATAGTAGTCAAATAGCAAAAATAATGCATATGCAATGCAAAAGTGGATCCTATCCCAAGGCATCCCACACCTAACCTGTAACGACCCGAAAAATTTTCTTAATATTTACTTAAAATATTAAGCATGTCTAGATAATTTTCTGAGGAACCTAGAAATATTAAGGCGAACCTTGGCCTAGAAAATCCATGTTTTCTCATTTAAATTGGGAAAAAGGGCACTAATGGGCCTTATATGGGCTTTCTAGTACCATAATTTTTGGTGGATTTTAGGTGAAAATTAGTATAAATATAAAGGTATTTTAATAAGAAATATTAACATAATTATGGGAGAATTTTTAAAGGATTTTCGGAATTTTAGGGAAATAAAAAGAAAAATAAAATAAAAATAAGGTGCATGGACCAAGGATTGAACCTTGGACCTCTTGTACAACCATGTATGCACTAACCAACTCACCTAGCAAGGTAATATTATGAGGAAATGAAGTGGATATTGGTTAAAGCATAGAAGAAGATGAAGGGTCATGGAGAGACTCTTCATTTACCTCCTTAATGGGCTATAAAAGGGGGGGTTTTGGGAGTTACCTCTTCTTCCCATTACTTGCATTTTCGAAACTCCTCCTTCCCTCATCCTAGCCGAACACCCAAGGAAGGGTTTCCCCTTGGAAAAGCTCCACAAGAAGTCTTATCCCCAAGATCTAAGGGTTTTCCAAGGATACAAGGACAAGGCGGCAAGGATCCAATGATTTTGCAATCATCTTCTTCTTTCAAGGTTTCAAAAATCAAGAAACCCAAGGTAAGACTACCTCACCTGTGGTATAATAGTTCCTTATGATTTCCATGATTTTTAGCATGATATATTGGTTGGTTTTTGGATTTGATGTTGAAAGGAAAGAAAATCAAGAATCCTAGGTTTATGGGTTTCGGCCACAAGGATTTTAAGGTCTATAATTATGATAAAAATCTGTATAATGTTATTTAATGTTCGCTTATGATGTTTATAGGTTAAGTATAATTTTTGGGAATTTTTGGAGGACCCTAGGATGCCCTAGGGTTTCGGCCAACATGGAAGGAACAAAGTTAACACCCTAGAAACCCTATGGGTTTCGGCCACCATGTTTTAGGGTCCATACTGATGCTAAAAATATGTATAATGTTATTTAATGTTCCCTTATGATGTTTAGAGGTTAAGTATAATTTTTGGAAATTTTTGGAGTACCCTAAGACACCCTAGGGTTTCGGCCAACATGAAAGAAATGAAATCAACACCCTAGAAACCCTATGGGTTTCGGCCACCATGTTTTAGGGTCCATAATGATGCTAAAAATCTGTATAATGTTATTTAATGTTCCCTTATGATGTTTAGAGGTTAAGTATAATTTTTGGGAATTTTTGGGGTACCCTAGGATACCCTAGGGTTTCGGCCAACATGAAGGACCCATGTGTAGGGTTGGGTTTAAGACCTCAAGCATATGATTTATGTTTTATCATGATATAAGAGAGATGGAGGGTGTTTATGTGAATGTTTCACATGGCCTAGAGACCTTATAGGTTTCAGCCAAGAACCCTAATAGGGTGGGAAGTTAGGGCTTATTTCAAGTAAGGGTCCCAATGGCCCTATGGTAAGGTATGGTTGGTGTTTAAGCAATTGATTTGGGGTTTTATTGGAAATTTTTCCATGCCCCCATGGTCTTGAAGTTTTGGCCAAGATCAAGAGTTGGGTCAAAGGATTAGGGCCTTAAGTATGGGATTAAATGTTCCCTATGGCCTAGTATGTATGTATGAGATGTTAGTTGGGAGGTTATGTGAAGTTTCATGGACCTAGGGTTCCTTGGGGACTTTCGGCTAAGGACATAACCTAGGGCTAGGGTTGGGTTAAACCTACAAAGATGCTTGTGTATGAGTTACCAAGAAATATGTTTAAGTAAGATGGAAGAAGAAGTTCTATGTTAACCAAACCCTTAGTTTGTATGTCATGAATTATATGTTAAGTCGTAGATGTTTAGACATGTGTCATGATTTAGGAATGATATGTATGTATGCCATGTCTTATGAATGATATGCCATGTTTATGAATGATATGCCATGTTTATGAATGATATGCCATGTTTTATGAATAATATGCATGTATGCCATGTCTTATGAATGATACGTAGGTATGCCATGTTTTATGAATAAGATGTATGTATACCATGCCTTATGAATGAAGTTAAAGTACATGCCTTTAAGGCATAACGATGATGTTAAGTATGATGAATGAATGATGATGAATGACAAGTATGATGAATGAATGATGATCAATGACAAGTATGATGAATGAATGATGATGAATGAAAGATGATGCTTATGTCTTTAAGGCATAAATATGCTAAACGGCACGGTCGATGGTTGACGGTATGACGGTCGTGAGGACCAGTAAATGGGCGGGTAGACGGGCCGAGCCGTAACAAGTTATGCTATGTTAAAGATGCCATGAATGTCTTATGAATGATGAAACATGTAAAGTATTTTACTTTATGAATGAGCTTGTACCGGACCGAAGTATGGGTCCAAGGGATGGGCACCTTAAGAACGCCCCGGTTCTGGACTACCGACTATGCTGTCCACGGTTCTGGCACTACCGAAGCTGTGCAACAGGGATGGGCACCTTAAGAACGCCTCGGTTCGGGGACTACCGACTATGCTGTCCTTACCCTAGTAGGTCGAGGCTAGCTACCTCGTATTTACTTAGGGATGCACGCTTACGATGTATGTATGTGGTACAAGCCAGGGCCCAATGATATGATGATTATGTTTGTTGGGACCGGGTGCATGTCGATAAGGATACGAGTTCGTAAAATTTTAAATTTTTACGTGCAGCGGAAGAATTTGCATAAAATAATTTCCCAAATTATTTTAACTTCGTATCTAGCATGCAACCTTATGGTGTGTTGACATAATCATAAAATAAAATTTTGCGGAAAAGTAAACTAATTTACATTATACCTCTCGTAACTCGAAGTAAGGGACGAGATCCAACCGTAGCGTCCCTTGGAAGCTCCGCCTCTATTCGCGTCCACGCCGAGTTCTCTTCGGGATGACTTCACAAAGTCACGAGTTTTGTGCCGACGAGAACTACTAGATTCTCTATAGGCACAACAAGGAAGATCAAGAGAAGAAAAGGAAACTAACCACCAAGAAAACGGAATCGAATTCCGGGAAGAGAGGAGTCGCTATCCGCTTCTTCTTCTTCTTGCTTCGTTTCTTCTTCTTCTTGAAGGTCACGGCAACAACCTTGCTTGGGTGTAGGTTGGGCACCGGCACTAATATGGCTAGGGTGGGCGCCGGCCCTAAGGGAGGGAGAGGAGAAGGAGAAGAGAATAAGAGGGAGAGAGGGAGCTACTTCTCTTGACAACTCAATTGGAATTAAGGGCTTGCCTTTGGTTCCTTTATATAGTAGCATCTCCCTTGCCAAGTCTCCTCTTAACGGAATTAACGGAATTAGTTATCATAAGAAATTTATCTTATAAATTCTCTTATGAATTATTCCGTTTAAAATAAGTTTTATTATAACTAACTTTATAATAAAACTAATTAGTTATCATAAGAAATTTATCCTATAAATTCTCTTATGAATTATTCCGTTTAAACTAAGTTTTATTATAACTAACTTTATAATAAAACTAATTAGTTATCATAAGAAATTTATCCTATAAATTCTCTTATGAATTACCAAGTTTTATTATAACTAACTTTATAATAAAACTAATTAATCTCTCCTTTTATTATGGAATAAATTTTATAAGAAATTTATAAACTTTCTTATTATGAAAAAAAAATCAATTCATAATTGATTTTATAAAATTAAAATAAACCAGTTCATGGATTATTTTAACTTCCATAAAAAGAATAAATTTCTATAAATTTATTTATATAAATTTCTTTATACAAATTTATTTATCCATAATTTATAAAACAAATCGCGCTAGATTTGTTTTATTAATTAAACCAAAATTAATTGGTTTACTCCCTCTATTGTGGCCGGCCAACCAAGGAGGGTTGGCTGAAGGGACCGGGTGCATGTCGACAAGGATACGAGTTCGTAAAATTTAAAATTTTTACGTGCAGCGGAAGAGTTTGCATAAAATAATTTCCTAAATTATTTTAACTTCGTATCTAGCATGCAACCTTATAGTGTATCGACATAATCATAAAATAAAAGTTTGTGAAAAGTAAACTAATTTACCAAGTACCTCGCGTAACTCGAAGTAAGGGACGAGATCCAACCGTAGCGTCCCTTGGAAGCTTCGCCTCTATTCGCGTCCACGCCGAGTTCTCTTCGGGATGACTTCGCAAAATCACGAGTTTTGTGCCGACGAGAACTACTAGATTCTCTATAGGCACAACTTGAAAGATCAAGAGAAGAGTTAGAAACTAACCAACAAGAAGCAACGGAATCGAATTCCGAGAGGAGAGGAGTCGCTATCCGCTTCTTCTTCTTCTTCTAGTGGCTCACGGCAACACCTCCTTGGTGTTGTGATTGGGCGCCGGCCCTAGAGGAACTAGGGTGCGCCGGCCCTAGAGAGCTAGGGTGCGCCGGCCCTAAGGAAAGAAGTAGAGAAGGAGGAGAGAAGAGAAGAGAGGGAGAGAATAATTAATTTCTTAATTACTCAATTAGAATTAAGGGCTAGCCTTTGGTTCCTTTATATAGTAGCAACTCCTTTGCTAAGTCTCCCTCTAAACCGAATTAACGGAATTAGTTATAAGAAATTTATCTTATAAATTTTCTTATTGCTTATTCCTTTTAAGCCTAGTCTTATTATAAACAATTTATAATAAAACAAATTAGTTATCATAAGAGATTTATCCTATAAATTCTCTTATGAATTTTATTATAACTAACTTTATAATAAAACTAATTATTTATCATAAGAAATTTATCCTATAAATTCTTATGAATTAATTCCGTTTAAACCAAGTCTTTATTATAAACTAATTTATAATAAAAACTAATTCTTCTTCTCTTTAAATTATGGAATAAATTTTATAAGAAATTTATAAACTTTCTTATTATGGATAAATCAATTCATAATTGATTTTATAAAATTAAAATGAACCAACTCATGGATTATTTTAATCTTCCATAAAAGAATAAATTTCTATAAATTTTATTTATATAAATTTCTTTATACAAATTAATTTATCCATAATTTATAAAATAAATCGCGCAATATTTATTTTATTAATTAAACCAATTAAATTGGTTTTCTCCTTTTATTTGGCCGGCCACCAAAGAGGGGTTAACACCCTCTTTGGTCGGCCAAACCCAACCCGGACTGTCGAGAATTAAACTCATTTAATTCGCCCAAAAAAGCCTTCAAAAGACTTAGCCATTTTTAGCTTCTAATGCGCCTCTGACTAACTCAGATTCGACTTATTTCTCTTGATCGAAAAATCCAATTTTCAACTCGTTTTAAATCCATCGGATTACTCGTAGTGCGTGTGACTAAATAGGCTTTCGATTTATGTTGGCCGTCTATAATTAACTAATTATAGAACGATCAAGAGTGGCACCTAGTAGTACATCATGATCCCCAATTAATCGAAAGATCAATGGTTTGACCTCAGAAGAAATTATTCTGAAACCCTTCAGCAGCTCTAATGAATCGTGCCCCATTCCCTTCACCACCTTATTCCCACTTGGTTCAGGACACGGTCAATGGTGTCAGTCCCCACTAGGCTGACTACGTCACGTCTAGCCCAAGTAATGTCTTACTCGTCCTTTGGATTTCTAATTACTCTCATGTATTTTAGAGACTCTCACTCTAAACATGATATGCTCTGGCCAGAGGCTTTGAGTAACAATCCGACGATAGGCCTGGGTATACATCTCCTCGCAAGGAGTGGTGAATCCTTTGTAGGCTGTTCAAACATCTTCGGGCACTTCGGCTTATACCCGATCATCCTGGGTCCACACCTCCTTGGAGATGCTTGCTTAAGATGTCAAAGTATAAGTCTCCATGACCAAGATGACTTGAACACCGCAAGTCAAAGGAACATCGCACTTAAGCCGCAGTAAGATCTTCATTGACATATCTACATGTAGATTCCCATATGAAGTCTTACAGCTAGTCACTCCAATGAACTAGTTCCCTTAACTAGCATCCATGTTTATCTCCGGACATCCCAATGTCACCAGCCAGTGAGAATCAGCTGAATTGAGAATAACCCATGCTAGTCTCAATAGAATTGATAATGTCCGTATTTATCAATTCATCGACTAGGGATATTTCCAACACTTCACATTTGCACACTTAGAGATAATCACTAGTTCTGATCCCATCACAAATTCTCTTATGCTGTGAACTGTATGGCGGACATTCAGTAGATGAGTTTAAGATCCCAATCAAATACACAAACATGTATACTCAAATAGTGAATTATCATTTATTGAAATAAATGTTTACAATCATAAGGCGATTGCCTTAGGACACTTCTCTCATATCACTAACAAACTCCCACTTGGCCTAATGCCAATCGCTACGGTATCCAATACCACAGGCTCTAACATGACCCTCAAACTTGCTTTGAGGCAAGGTCTTAGTTAAAGGATCCGCTATATTCCTTTCAGTGGGAACTCTCTCAATTTGTATGTCATTCCTACTTATAATCTCTCTGATCAGATGATAGCGGCGAAGCACGTGTTTGGATCGCTGATGAGACCTTGGTTCCTTTGCTTGTGCAATAGCTCCATTGTTGTCGCAGTAAACCGGCACTGCATCATCAATGGTTGGAACCACACCAAGTTCGGAGACGAACTTCTTGATCCAGACTGCTTCCTTTGCTGCTTCCGAAGCTATGATATATTCCGCTTCCGTGGTGGAATCTGCTACGGTGTCTTGTTTGGAACTTTTCCAACTCACTGCGCCTCCATTCAAAGTAAATACGTATCCAGACTGTGATTTGGAGTCATCCTTATCTGTCTGGAAACTGGCATCTGTATACCCACGTATTACCATATCTCCTTCTCCATATATTAGGAACACATCCTTAGTTCTTCTTAAGTACTTAAGGATTGTTTTAACAGCCGCCCAGTGATCCATTCCTGGATCCGACTGGTATCTGCTTGTGACGCTCAAAGCATACGATACATCAGACCTAGTACATAACATAACATACATGATAGATCCTATCGCGGATGCATAGGGAAACTTATTCATGCAAATCCTCTCATCTTCTGTGCGCGGACACATAGACTTTGAAAGGTTGATCCCATGCCTAATGGGAAGGTAACCTTTCTTGGATTCCGACATGCTAAACCTTTTTAGCACTCGGTCTATATATGTAGACTGCGAAAGACCGAGCAACTGTTTTGATCTATCTCTATAGATTCTAATCCCAAGGATATAGGTTGCTTCTCCCAGGTCTTTCATGGAGAAAGTTTTGGATAACCAAATTTTAACTGTCTGTAAGACTGAAATATCGTTTCCTATAAGTAAGATGTCGTCGACATATAATACTAGGAATACGACTGCACTCCCACTAACCTTCTTGTACACACAAGGTTCGTCAGGATTTTGTGAGAAATCAAACTTTTTGATTGTCTCGTCAAAACTGATGTTCCAGCTCCTAGATGCTTGCTTCAGTCCATATATGGATCGTCGAAACTTGCATACCTTGGTTTTATCAACCGATGTGAAACCTTCAGGCTGTATCATGTATACGTCCTCAAGCATGTTTCCGTTAAGGAAAGCTGTTTTCACATCCATTTGCCAAATCTCATAATCGTAATGAGCTGCTATGGCTAGGAGCATCCGAATGGATTTAAGCATAGCTACTGGCGAATATGTTTCGTCATAATCAATTCCGTGCTTCTGACGATATCCTTTTGCCACTAATCTAGCCTTAAAGGTAACAACATTACCTTCCATGTCAGTTTTCTTCTTGAAAACTCACTTGCACCCTATGGGTTTAATCCCTTCAGGTGGGTTAACCAAGTCCCATACTTGATTTTCGTACATGGAATCTATTTCCGACTTCATGGCTTCAAGCCATTTGTCCCTTTCTGAACTTTTCAGAACATCTTCATAACTGATAGGTTCGTCATCGCCAATGAGCAACACGTCGTTCGATTCACTTACGAGAAATCCGTATCTCTCTGGAATGTTGCGTGTCCTATCAGACCTACGAAGAGGTGGTGTAGTTTTAGGTTCAACTGATAGCTCATCATTATGAATTATCGGTTGTGGGCCTAGACTCGGTGTCTCTATAATGACTATTGGAGTTTCTTGAACTTCATCAAGTTTAATGCCACTCCCACTGTTTTCTTGTAAAAGAAATTCTTTTTCTAGAAATACAGCATGCCTTGAAACAAACACCTTTTGTTCCAAGGGATGATAGAATTGGTAACCCTTCGTTTCCTTAGGGTATCCAATAAATAGACATTTATCAGACTTAGCATCCAATTTGTCTGATACAACCTGCTTCACATAAGCAGGACAACCCCATATCTTAAGGTGAGTTAAGTGAGGTTTCTTACTATTCCAAATCTCATATGGAGTAGTAGAGACAACCTTGGTCGGGACTCTGTTTAATAAATAAACAGCTGTCTTAAGTGCATAACCCCAAAAGGATTTTGGAAGAGTTGCATGATTCATCATCGACCTAACCATGTCCATCAAGGTTCGGTTTCGCCTCTCAGATACACCATTATGTTGTGGTGTATATGGCGGAGTCCATTGGGATAATATCCCATTGTCCCTTTGATAATCTTGAAACTCTTGACTTAAGTATTCACCACCCCGATCGGATCGAAGTATTTTAATACTTTTGCCAAGCTGTTTCTCTACTTCTTTTCTGAACTCTTTGAATTTCTCAAAGACTTCAGATTTGTGTTTCATCAAGAATACGTACCCGAATCGTGAGTGATCATCGATAAAGGTGATGAAGTAGCTATAGCCTCCTTGTGCAAGAGTTGACATTGGTCCACATACATCAGTATGTATTAGACCAAGCAATTCTCCCACTAGATTACCTTTTCCGGTAAAGGGTAATTTGGTCATCTTGCCTTTTAAGCACGATTCGCATGTATCAAATGAATCGGGTTCAAATGATTCTAAAATTCCACATCGGTGCAATTCGGTCATGCGTTTCTTACTTACATGGCCAAGACGGCAATGCCAAGTGTAGGAGTCTATTCGAGCACGTTTGTTGCTAACTTCGATATTGAAAACGTCACTGGATAAATCTAACGTGTAGATGCCATTGCACAAAGTTCCATTCCCATAAAGAACGCCATTTAAAGTTATGTAACAACAATTGTTACTAAAAGTTAAATGATAACCCTTTTCATTCAAACATGAAATAGATACAATGTTCTTTATTAACGAAGGAACGAAATAACAATTATCCAATTCTAAGATGCGTCCAGTCAAGAGCTTTAGCAAATATGTTCCGATGGCAACAGCAGCAATCCTTGCTCCATTTCCAACTCGCAAATCTGCTTCTCCCTTGACGAGTCTTCTTCTATTTCTTATCCCCTGTATGTCATTACATATATGTGAGCTACACCCAGTATCAAGTACCCAGGTATTTGAGAAATAGAGTGACATTCAATAACGAAGATACCTGAAGAGGACGGGGCATCGGATGCCTTCTTCTTCAAGGACTCAAGATAAACCTTGCAATTTCTTCGCCAGTGACCCTCCTTGCCACAATGATGGCATGTGCCTTTTGGTTTCTTTTCAGTCTTTTTAGCCTTTTTCTTCTTTCCTTTATTCTGTTCTTTGGCCTTCCTCTTAGAACCTTTCTTCGAGGAACCAACTAACAGAACTGCCTTTTGTTCCTACTTTACAGAAGGCTCTACAGACTTCAGCAGATTGACTAACTCAGGAATGGTAGTTTCCAGCTTGTTCATCTGATAGTTCATCACAAATTGCGAATAACTTTTGGGCAAACAACTCAGAATTAAGTCAATACTTAGTTCATGATCCATTGCAAAACCGAGTGTGTTCAGTCGCTCAATGTACCCTAACATCTTTAGCACAAACTGCAAGGCAGAAGTGCCTTCTTGCATCTTAGTTGTGAAGAGGAGTCTGGAGACTTCGAACCTTTCGGATCTCGCCTGCTCTTCAAACAACTCATTAAGATGGAAGATGATGGTATAAGCATCCATATGCTCATGCTGCTTTTGCAGCTCAGGTATCATAGAGGCTAGCATGATGCAACTTGCAAGTTCAGAATTGGTCACATGTTTCTGATAGGCCACCAATTGGTCTGGAGTTGCATCTGCTGGAGGATTTGAGGGAAGTAGATGTTCAAGGACATAAGCAATCTTCTCTGCCTTGAGGACTATCCTAAGGTTTCGAAGCCAGTCCATGAAGTTAGGCCCAGTTAATTTGTTGGTGTCCAAGATGGAACGCAAATTCAGAGAAGACATGATCGAGTGATTAACCTAGAAATACAAATTGAGATTATGTGAGAAGATTTATTAAAGAATGTATCAACATACATAAATTAAATTCTATTTATTTTACGAATTGAGTCACCCTTATTATCAATTCGGGAGATCGTAGGAACATCTCCAAATAGGTTGATATCCAACCATAGATAAGAACAACCATGGCTGTGGCCATCAAGTTCTTCTTAGCTATGAAGGTAGGTAATTATACCGATTACACATCACATATATGTAACTATCACATTATGCTATCAACTAATTGAATGTTTACATAAAACATTGGGTTGTTAACTCATTAACAAGTATGTATCATTATACATAGCACCCAACTGCACCTCTCTTTACATCGACCTTGGCTGTGGCACAACAAATTGATGCTCCAAGCTTAAGGCTGACCCATTAATCAAGAAATAGTTTTAATATGGTTGGGGCTCATTCAACCGCTTAGTCAGGCTTGGATGTGTCCAACAACCAAAACTAATGATTGACCTCTGACTCCAACTATATTATTCATAAACTAATTCCATGGTTTGAACATGTTGAGGTTCAAGTCGGGCATGGATGTGTCTATCAACCCAAACGAGAAACAAAACTCCGATTCTAACTATATTAATGGAAGGTGTTGGCCTTAATATTTTGTAAGGGGTTTTGGGTCTCATCTTTCTTTTCTAAGCACATTCATGACATAGAATTATGTCATGACTAACGATTTACTTAATTAAGTATGTATGTGACTCAAGTTATCAAGTCTCATTAATTGAATTAGGAACCGGATTTCCTAATTCCAATTTCATACTTAATTAAAGGAATTATTTTGGGAAACAATTTCCTAAATTGTCATAATTAATTTCGGAAATAATATGTTCATGACTTTGATTTCTCTAAATCAAATCTTATTAAATTAAGAGACAAATCCCTTAATTCAACTACATATTATTTTCATGAAAATCTCATTTAAGAAAACTCTATAGGAAACCATTTTCCTAATTAATTTTGGAGACAACAATATGTAAGAGCATCACCTCTTCAAACATATTTTATTCATGGATTTAATTAATTACAATAAATTGTTTTCTAAGGGTGGCTCTCCCAGGCTCAGATACCCAAAGAAAAGTAATGTGCTGTAAATCCAATTGGACGGCTCCCCGAGGCTCAATCCAATCAAACATGACAATTTCAATTAAAAATTGGGAAATTAAATTACAACAACTAACTTTAAATTGGACGGCTCCCCGAGGCTCAATACAAAATAAAGAATTTTTTTGTCAATTTAAAAATCAATTCAAATTTAATTATCAATTAACTGTCCATGAATTTGTCTAGACTTTCTTAAAAGAAAGTGCCCAAAATTGCGAGATTTCGAAAATTGATTTTCAGAATAATTGTAAGTTTCAGGTACAAAGGAAACTTACATATTTCTAAAATTGGAAAATTTCTAAATAGAAAAATTTCCAAAATTGGAAAGTTTCCAAAGATGGGAAGATTTCGAAATTATTATAAAATTTCAGAAAATAGAAAATTTCAAATGTTTGCGAAATTTCATGAGGATTTCCAAACTTTGAAATTCCTAAATCTAAAATTTATTATAATTCGAAAGTTTTCATAATTGAAAATTTTTTCCGAAATTGAGATCATGACAAAGTTTTTCACAAAACAATTATATGATTAAGTCGAACACTAACCGGCTCTGATACCACTGAAGGGACCGGGTGCATGTCGACAAGGATACGAGTTCGTAAAATTTAAAATTTTTACGTGCAGCGGAAGAGTTTGCATAAAATAATTTCCTAAATTATTTTAACTTCGTATCTAGCATGCAACCTTATAGTGTATCGACATAATCATAAAATAAAAGTTTGCGAAAAGTAAACTAATTTACCAAGTACCTCGCGTAACTCGAAGTAAGGGACGAGATCCAACCGTAGCGTCCCTTGGAAGCTTCGCCTCTATTCGCGTCCACGCCGAGTTCTCTTCGGGATGACTTCGCAAAGTCACGAGTTTTGTGCCGACGAGAACTACTAGATTCTCTATAGGCACAACTTGAAAGATCAAGAGAAGAGTTAGAAACTAACCAACAAGAAGCAACGGAATCGAATTCCGAGAGGAGAGGAGTCGCTATCCGCTTCTTCTTCTTCTTGTTCGGGTTCTTTTTCTTCTAGTGGCTCACGGCAACACCTCCTTGGTGTTGTGATTGGGCGCCGGCCCTAGAGGAACTAGGGTGCGCCGGCCCTAGAGAGCTAGGGTGCGCCGGCCCTAAGGAAAGAAGAAGAGAAGGAGGAGAGAAGAGAAGAGAGGGAGAGAATAATTAATCTCTTAATTACTCAATTAGAATTAAGGGCTAGCCTTTGGTTCCTTTATATAGTAGCAACTCCTTTGCTAAGTCTCCCTCTAAACCGAATTAACGGAATTAGTTATAAGAAATTTATCTTATAAATTTTCTTATTGCTTATTCCTTTTAAGCCTAGTCTTATTATAAATAATTTATAATAAAACAAATTAGTTATCATAAGAGATTTATCCTATAAATTCTCTTATGAATTTTATTATAACTAACTTTATAATAAAACTAATTATTTATCATAAGAAATTTATCCTATAAATTCTTATGAATTAATTCCGTTTAAACCAAGTCTTTATTATAAACTAATTTATAATAAAAACTAATTCTTCTTCTCTTTAAATTATAGAATAAATTTTATAAGAAATTTATAAACTTTCTTATTATGGATAAATCTATTCATAATTGATTTTATAAAATTAAAATGAACCAACTCATGGATTATTTTAATCTTCCATAAAAGAATAAATTTCTATAAATTTTAATTATATAAATTTCTTTATACAAATTTATTTATCCACAATTTATAAAATAAATCGCGCTATATTTATTTTATTAATTAAACCAATTAAATTGGTTTTCTCCTTTTATTTGGCCGGCAACCAAAGAGTGGTTAACACCCTCTTTGGTCGGCCAAACCCAACCCGGACCGTCGCGAATTAAACTCATTTAATTCGCCCAAAAAAGCCTTCAAAAGACTTAGCCATTTTTAGCTTCTAATGCGCCTCTGACTAACTCAGATTCGACTTATTTCTCTTGATCGGAAAATCCAATTTTCAACTCGTTTTAAATCCCTCGGATTACTCGTAGTGCGTGTGACTAAATAGGCTTTCGATTTATGTTGGCCGTCTATAATTAACTAATTATAGAATGATCATGAGTGGCACCTAGTAGTACATCATGATCCCCAATTAATCGAAAGATCAACGGTTTGACCTCAGAAGAAATTATTCTGAAACCCTTCAGCAGCTCTAATGAATCGTGCCTCATTCCCATCACCACCTTATACCCACTTGGTTCAGGACATGGTCAATGGTGTCAGTCCCCACTAGGCTGACTACGTCACGCCTAGCCCAAGTAATGTCTTACTCGTCCTTTGGATTTCTAATTACTCTCATGTATTTTAGAGACTCTCACTCTAAACATGATATGCTCTGGCCAGAGGCTTTGAGTAACAATCCGACGATAGGCCTGGGTATACATCTCCTCGCAAGGAGTGGTGAATCCTTTGTAGGCTGTTCAAACATCTTCGGGCACTTCGGCTTATACCCGATCATCCTGGGTCCACACCTCCTTGGAGATGCTTGCTTAAGATGTCAAAGTATAAGTCTCCATGACCAAGATGACTTGAACACCGCAAGTCAAAGGAACATCGCACTTAAGCCGCAGTAAGATCTTCATTGACATATCTACATGTAGATTCCCATATGAAGTCTTACAGCTAGTCACTCCAATGAACTAGTTCCCTTAACTAGCATCCATGTTTATCTCCGGACATCCCAATGTCGCCAGCCAGTGAGAATCAGCTGAATAGAGAATAACCCATGCTAGTCTCAACAAAATTGATAATGTCCGTATTTATCAATTCATCGACTAGGGATATTTCCAACACTTCACATTTGCACACTTAAAGATAATCACTAGTTGTGATCTCATCACAAATTCTCTTATGCTGTGAACTGTATTGCGGACATTCAGTAGATGTGTTTAAGATCCCAATCAAATACACAAACATGTATACTCAAATAGTGAATTATCATTTATTGAAATAAATGTTTACAATCATAAGGCGATTGCCTTAGGACACTTCTCTCATATCACTAACATTGGCACCCTCTTTGGCCGGCCCAAACCGAGCCGAACCAACACGAATTAAACTCTTTTAATTCGCCCAAAAAGCCTTCACAAGACTTAGCCATTTTTAGCTTCCATTGCGCCTCTGATTAACTCAGATTCGACTTATTTCTCTTGATCGGAAAATCTAATTTTCAACTCGTTTTAAATCCCTCGGATTACTCGTAGTGCGTGTGACTAAATAGGCTTTCAATTTATGTTGGCCGTCTATAATCAACAAATTATAGAACGATCATGAGTGGCACCTAGTAGTACATCATGATCCCCAATTAATCGAAAGATCAACGGTTTGACCTCAGAAGAAATTATTCTGAAAACCTTCAGCAGCTCTAATGAATCGTGCCTCATTCCCTTCATCATCTTATACCCACTTGGTTCAGGACACAGTCTATTTGTGTCAGTCCCCACTAGGCTGACTACGTCACACCTAGCCCAAGTAGTGTCTTTCTCGTCCAACGGATTCTAGTTACTCTCATGTATTTTAGAGACTCGTACTCCAAACATGATATACTCTGGCCAGAGGTTTTGAGTAACAATCCGACGATAGGCCTGGGTATACATCTCCTCGCAAGGAGTGGTGAATCCTTTGTAGGCTGTTCAAACATCTTCGGGTACTTCGGCTTATACCCAATCATCCTGGGTCCACACCTCCTTGGAGATGCTTGCTTAAGATGTTAAAGTATAAGTCACCATGACCAAGATGACTTGAACACCGCAAGTCAAAGGAACATCGCACTTAAGCCGCAGTAAGATCTTCATTGACATATCTACATGTAGATTCCCATATGAAGTCTTACAGCTAGTCACTCCAATGAACTAGATCCCTTAACTAGCACCCGTGTTTATCTCCGGACATCCCAATGTCACCAGCCAGTGAGAATCAGCTGATTAGAGAATAACCCATGCTAGTCTCAACAGAATTGATAGTGTCCGTATTTATCAATTCATCGACTAGGGATATTTTCAATACTTCACATTTGCACATTTAGAGATAATCACTAGTTGTGATCCCATCACAAATTCTCTTATGCTGTGAGTTGTATTGCGGACATTCAGTAGATGAGTTAAAGATCCCAATCAAATACACAAGCATGTATACTCAAATAGTGAATTATCATTTATAAAATTAAATATTTTACAATCATAAGGCGATTGCCTTAGGACACTTCTCTCATATCACTAACAAACTCCCACTTGGCCTAATGTCAATCGCTACGGTATCCAATACCACATGCTCTAACATGACCCTCAAACTTGTTTTGAGGCAAGGCCTTAGTTAAAGGATCCGCTAAATTCCTTTCAGTGGGAATTTTCTCAATTTGAATGTCATTCCTACTTATAATCTCTCTGATCAGATGATAGCGGCGAAGCACGTGTTTGGATCGCTGATGAGATCTTGGTTCCTTTGCTTGTGCAATAGCTCCATTGTTGTCGCAGTAAACTGGCACTGCATCATCAATGGTTGGAACCACGCCAAGTTCGGAGACGAACTTCTTGATCCAGACTGCTTCCTTTGCTGCTTCCGAAGCAGCGATATATTCCGCTTCCGTGGTGGAATCCGCTACGGTGTCTTGTTTGGAACTTTTCCAACTTACTGCGCCTCCATGCAAAATAAATACGTATCCAGACTGAGATTTGGAGTCATCCTTATCTGTCTGGAAACTGGCATCTGTATACCCACGTATTACCATATCTCCTTCTCCATATATTAGGAACACATCCTTAGTTTTTCTTAAGTACTTAAGGATTGTCTTGACAGCCGCCCAATGATCCATTCCTGGATTCGACTGGTATCTGCTTGTGACGCTCAAAGCATACGATACATCGGGCCAAGTACACAACATAGCATACATGATAGATCCTATCGCGGATGCATAGGGAATCTTGTTCATGCAAATCCTCTCGTCTTCTGTGCGCGGACACATAGACTTTGAAAGGTTGATCCCATTCCTGATGGGAAGGTAACCTTTCTTGGATTCCGACATGCTGAACCTTTTTAGCACTCAGTCTATATATGTAGACTGCGAAAGACCAAGTAACCTTTTTGATCTATCTCTATAGATTCTAATCCCAAGGATATAGGTTGCTTCTCCCAGGTCTTTCATGGAGAAAGTTTTGGACAACCAAATTTTAACTGTCTGCAAGACTGATATATCATTTCCTATAAGTAAGATGTCATCGACATATAATACTAGGAATACGACTGCACTCCCACTAACCTTCTTGTACACACAAGGTTTGTCAGGATTTTGTGAGAAATCAAACTCTTTGATTGTCTCATCAAAATGGATGTTCCAGCTCCTAGATGCTTGCTTCAGTCCATATATGGATCGTGGAAGCTTGCATACTTTGGTTTTATCAACCGATGTGAAACCTTCAGGTTGTATCATGTATACATCCTCAAGCAGGTTTCCGTTAAGGAAAGCTGTTTTCACATCCATTTGCCATATCTCATAATCATAATGAGCTGCTATGGCTAGGAGCATCCGAATGGATTTAAGCATAGCTACTGGCAAATAGGTTTCGTCATAATCAATTCCTTGCTTATGACGATATCCTTTTGCCACTAATCTAGCCTTAAAGGTAACAACATTACCTTCCATGTCGGTTTTCTTCTTGAAAACCCACTTGCACCCTATGGGCTTAATCCCTTCAGGTGGTTTAACCAAGTCCCATACTTGGTTTTCGTACATGAAATTCATTTTCGACTTCATGGCCTCAAGCCATTTGTCCCTTTCTGAACTTTTCAGAACGCCTTCATAACTGATAGGTTCGTCATCGCTTATGAGTAACACGTCGTTCGATTCACTTACGAGAAATCAGTATCTCTCTAGAATATTGTGTGTCCTATCAGATCTACGAAGAGGTGGTGTAGTTTTAGGTTCAACTGATAGCTCATCATTATGAGGTATTGGTTGTGGGCCTAGACTAGGTGTCTCTGTAATGTCTATTGGAGTTTCTTGAACTTCATCAAGTTCAATGTCACTCCCATAGTTTTCTTGTAAAAGAAATTCCTTTTCCAGAAATACAGCATGCCTTGAAACAAACACCTTTTGTTCCAAGGGATGATAGAATTGGTAACCCTTCGTCTCCTTAGGGTATCCAATAAATAGACATTTATCAGACTTAGCATCCAATTTGTCTGATACAATCTGCTTCACATAAGGAGGACAACCCCATATCTTAAGGTGAGTTAAGTGGGGTTTCTTACTATTCCATATCTCATATGGAGTAGTAGAGACTACCTTGGTCGGGACTCTGTTTAGCAAGTAAACAGCTGTCTTAAGTGCATAGCCCCAAAAGGATTTTGGAAGAGTTGCATGATTCATCATTGACCTAACCATGTCCATCAAGGTTCAGTTGCGCCTCTCAGATACACCATTATGTTGTGGTGTATACGGCGGAGTCCATTGGGATAATATCCCATTGTCCCTAAGATAATCTTGAAACTCTTGACTTAAGTATTCACCACCCCGATCGGATCGAAGTATTTTAATACTTTTGCCAAGCTGTTTCTCTACTTCATTTCTGAACTCCTTGAATTTCTCAAAGGCTTCAGATTTGTGTTTCATCAAGAACACATACCCGAATCGTGAGTGATCATCGATAAAGGTGATGAAGTAGCTATAGCCTACTTGTGTATGAGTTGACATTGGTCCACATTCATTAGTATGTATTAGACCAAGCAACTCTCCCACTGGATTACCTTTTCCGGAAAAGGGTAATTTGGTCATCTTGCCTTTTAAGCATGATTCGCATGTATCAAATGAACCGTGTTCAAATGATTCCAAAATTCCACATCGGTGTAATTCGGTCATGAGTTTCTTACTTACATGGCCAAGACGGCAATGCCACGTGTAGGAGTCTATTCGATTATCTATTCTAGCACGTTTGTTGCTTACTTTGATATTGAAAACGTCACCGGTTAAATCTAACGTGTAGATGCCATTGCATAAAGTTCCATTCCCATAAAGAACGCCATTTAAAGTTATGTAACAACAATTGTTACTAAAAGTTAAATGATAACCTTTTTCATTCAAACATGAAATAGATACAATGTTCTTTATTAACGAAGGAACGAAATAACAATTATCCAATTCTAAGACACGTCCAGTCGGGAGCTTTAGCAAATATGTTCCGATGGCAACAGCAGCAATCCTTGCTCCATTTCCAACTTGCAAATCTGCTTCTCCCTTGACGAGTCTTCTTCTATTCCTTAGCCCCTGTATGTCATTACATATATGTGAGCTACACCCAGTATCAAGTACCCAGGTATTAGAGGAAATAGAGTGACATTCAATAACGAAGATACCTGAAGAGGATGGAGCATCGGATGCTTTCTTCTTCAAGGACTCAAGATAAACCTTGCAATTTCTTCGCCAGTGACCCTCCTTGCCACAATGATGGCAAGTGCCTTTTGGTTTCTTTTCAGTCTTTTTGGCCTTTTTCTTCTTTCCTTTATTCTGTTCTTTGGCCTTCCTCTTAGAACCTTTCTTCGAGGAACCAACTAACAGAACCGCCTTTTGATCCTGCTTTACAGAAGGCTCTACAGACTTCAGCAGGTTGACTAACTCAGGAATGGTAGTTTCCAGCTTGTTCATTCGATAGTTCATCATAAATTGTGAATAACTTTTGGACAAACAATACAGAATTAAGTCAATATTTAGTTCATGATCCATTGCAAAACCGAGTGTGTTCAGTCGCTCAATATACCCCAACATCTTTAACACAAACTACGAGGCAGAAGTGCCTTCCTGCATCTTAGATGTGAAGAGGAGTCTGGAGACTTCGAACCTTTCGGATCTCGCCTGCTCTTCAAACAACTCATTAAGATGGAAGATGATGGTATAAGCATCCATATGCTCATGCTGCTTTTGCAGCTCAGGTACCATAGAGGCTAGCATGATGCAACTTGTAAGTTCAGAATCGGTCACATGTTTCTGATAGGCCACTAACTGGTCTGGAGTTGCATCTGCTGGAGGATGTGTGGGAAGTAGATCTTCAATGACATAAGCAATCTTCTCTGCCTTGAGGACTATCCTCATGTTTCGAAGCTAGTCCATGAAGTTAGGCCCAGTCAGTTTATTGGTGTCCAAGATGGAATGCTGACGGACCCAAATGGACTGTCACGAATGTGGGCCTCAAATTTAAATGTATATGAAATGCTGAAAACCCTTTTACAACTCAAAATCTGAAAATGTAATATAGGGGCCACAGGTCGTATTTTTCTCGGGGCTAGTTGACGTTGAGTGATTTGCACTTGTAATTATGTGTCGTTTTGGGTTTCAAACACGAAAATGGATTTTTGGTTTGTAATTGAAAAGGAAAATGAAAAGAAAATGAAGGAACTGTGAATTAATAAACTAAACAAGGAGATTGGCACTTAAAAACTCAACAAATGGAGACTAAATCCAAACACTTACAAAGTTTTTGATAACTGATTTCTGATTTCAAACACAAACTTATGTCATAAAACCCAGTTAAATGCAGATTTAAAAACTGCAATTCAATTGGCACGCAAGGAGAAATTCCTTGTGCCAAAATCCATTACCAACTTTATTAAATGAGTAGACTTTCGGCTCAACTGTTCCAGCTGAGTGATTCACTTGGAAATCATTGATATGAAGAAGGAACTATGCGAAACTAAGGTAAGGCATTGAGATCAAAATCATAACATTGAAAAGAAAAAAAACTCAAATTCAGAAACAGTTTTTGGGTTTTAAGGAATGAGATGGCACGCAAACTAGAAATTTATGCCCAGAATTTTAAGCAAATGCTATTCTAAACCAAACAAACTATCTATCTACTACTAGAGCAGTAATTACAGCTAAGATACTCAGAAATTCGAAACAAGTGCAGAAACCAAAGGAAAGAAAAACAAAACTGCATTGAACTTGGCACGCAACACTTGAAATTGGCACGCAAGGATTAAAAACTAAGGCAAACTGAAATTTGTCTTAATCTATAACTAAACAAGTTCTTAGTTAACTTAACTTGAAGATTAAAATCCTAATTGAGCTCAAACAAATCAAAATTACAAACTAAATTGCTGAAAAACTGAAATAGCAGAAAAACAGGGCAGAATTCTACTACACTGAAAACTATAGCTAAAACAGGAATTTAACTACGGAAAACTACTCCTCGATTCCTTCCAGAGCTCAGATACTCTTTGGTTGTCAAGCAAAGGAGAGCCTCAGACCCGCAAGCTCAGTAAATCATGGGGAAAAATTCATCAGCGATTGAATACAGCTCAAACTGCCCATTTCTGAAATTTCCATGCGATTTCTTCATTGCAGCTGTGTCTGCGTGCGTGGGTGGATGGATGACGATCCAAGCTACTCAGGGAACCCCTCTGGATAGCTTAGATGGAAGGTGGTAGAGCATAGCCGATCTGAAGAGTGTTAAATGGACAAAGCTGTAGAAACCTCTCACAACTCTGTTCTTGGGCAGATTTGATCCGGAAACAATACCGATTGCCTCCCCAATGATCTAGCATATGAGTTCTACAAGAAGATCGAGTGGTCGCGCCCACTGATTGAAGAAAACGCAAAGAAAAGTGAAGAACTCGATGAACTCGGGAAGAAGGCGAAGAACTCTGAAGACCCGACAAGGCTTGGCTGCGGAGGAAATTTTCCTTAAATAATAACCAGTGGACGACTCAGATTTATTTGCTTCAATCCAACGGCTGATCTTGGTCTGATTTGAGCCAAACTTTTATGATGATGATCTGGGGCCAGGATCTGCCTTGTGGTAGCTCGGATCCTCCAGATATGCAACGGATGGTCCAGATCAACTCTGTCTGTGAACGGACGCTCTAGAGCCCTCCAAGCTTGATCCAACGGTTGATTTAGCTCCGATTGGGATGAAACCTTCAGATCTTGATCATAGAGCTTGATCAACCCTAACCCTAGCTCGGATTGCTTCGGATCGTCCCGGATGGCTCAGATCTAGCCGCTCTTGAATCGGATGGCCCGGATTAATCGTGATCTTGATAATCTGATCCGGGTCACTTTCGACTCGAGTTTGACCTAATATGCCCTAGATCCTTGAACCTTGATGCCTACAAAAATTAAATCAAGAATTTAGTGGCCAATTAACTCAAATATGTGTCATTTTGCATTTAAGTCCAAAATATGAATAAGTTCTAAAACCTAGGCAATTTCACAATTTTAGCAATAAAAACATAGATCAAACAGGGATTTTAGCAACTCAAATGATCAATAAAATGGAATCTATCAAACGCAAATGCAGAGAAGACATGATCGAGTGATTAACCTAGAAATACAAATTGAGCTTATATGAGAAGAATGATTAAAGAATATATCAACATACATAAATTGAAATCCTATTTATTTTTCAAATTGAATAACCCTTTTTATCAATTCGGGAGATCGTAGGAACATCTCCAAATAGGTTGATATCCAACCATAGGTAAGAACAACTATGACTGTGGCCATCAAGTTTTTCTTAGCTATGAAGGTAAGTAATTATACCGATTACACATCACATATATGTAACTATCACTTTATGCTATCAACTAATTGAATGTTTGCATAAATCATTGGGTTGTTAACTCATTAACAAGTATGTAACAATATACATATCACCCAACTGCACCTCTCTTTACATCGACCTTGGCTGTGGCACAACAAATCGATGCTCCAAGCTTAAGGCTGACCCATTAATCAAGAAATAGTTTTAATATGGTTGGAGCTCATTCAACCGCTTAGTCAGGCTTGGATGTGTCCAACAACCAAAACTAATGATTAACCTCTGACTCCAACTATATTATTCATAAACTAATTCCATGGTTTGAACATGTTGAGGTTCAAGTCGGGCATGGATGTGTCCATCAACCCAAACGAGAAACAAAACTCCGATTCTAACCATATTAATGGAAGGTGTTGGCCTTAATATTTTGTAAGGGGTTTTGGGTCTCATCATTTCTTTTCTAAGCACATTCATGACATAGAACTATGTCATGACTTACGATTTCCTTAATTAAGTATGCATGTGACTTAAGTTATTAAGTCTCATTAATTGAATTAGGAACCGGATTTCCTAATTCCAATTTCATACTTAATTAAAGGAATTGTTTTGGGAAATAATTTCCTAAATTGTCATAATTAATTTCAGAAATAATATGTTCAAGACTTTGATTTCTCTAAATCAAATCTTATTAAATTAAGAGATAAATCCCTTAATTCAACTACATATTATTTTCATGAAAATCTCATTTAAGAAAACTCTATAGGAAACCATTTTCCTAATTAATTTTGGAGACAACAATATGTAAGAGCATCACCTCTTCAAACATATTTTATTCATGGATTTAATTAATTACAACAAATTGTTTTCTAAGGGTGGATCCCCGAGGCTCAGATACCCAAAGAAAAGTAATGTGTTGTAAATCCAATTGGACGGCTCCCCGAGGCTCAATCCAAATCAAACATGACAATTTCAATTAAAAATTGGGATATTAAATTACAACAACTAACTTTAAATTGGACGACTCCCCGAGGCTCAATCCAAAATAAAGAATTTTGTTGTCAATTTAAAAACCAATTCAAATTTAATTGTCAATTAACTGTCCATGAATTTGTCTAGACTTTCTTAAAAGAAAGTGCCCAAAATTGCGAGATTTCAAAAATAGGTTTTCAGAATAATTGTAAGTTTCTGGTACAAAGGAAACTTACATATTTCCAAATTGGAAAATTTCTAAAATAGAAAAATTTCCAAAATTAGAATGTTTCCAAAGATGGGAAGTTTTCACAATTATTATAAAATTTCAGAAATTAGAAAATTTCAAACGTTTGCGAAATTTCATGAGGATTTCCAAACTTTGAAATTCCTAAATCTAAAATTTATAATAATTTGAAAGTTTCCATAATTGAAAATTTTTCTGAAATTGAGATCATGACAATGTTTTCCACAAAACAATTATATGATTAAGTCGAACACTAACCTCGCTCTGATACCACTGTTGGGACCGGGTGCATGTCGACAAGGATACGAGTTCGTAAAATTTTAAATTTTTACGTGCAGCGGAAGAATTTGCATTAAATAATTTCCCAAATTATTTTAACTTCGTATCTAGCATGCAACCTTATGGTGTGTTGACATAATCATAAAATAAAACTTTGCGGAAAAGTAAACTAATTTACATTATACCTCTCGTAACTCGAAGTAAGGGACGAGATCCAACCGTTGCGTCCCTTGGATGCTCCGCCTCTATTCGCGTCCACGCCGAGTTCTCTTCGGCATGACTTCACAAAGTCATGAGTTTTGTGCCGACGAGAACTACTAGATTCTCTATAGGCACAACAAGGAAGATCAAGAGAAGAAAAGGAAACTAACCACCAAGAAAACGGAATCGAATTCCGGGAAGAGAGGAGTCGCTATCCGCTTCTTCTTCTTCTTGCTTCGTTTCTTCTTCTCCTTGAAGCTCACGGTAACAACCTTGCTTGGGTGTAGGTTGGGCGCCGACCCTAATATGGCTAGGGTGGGCGCCGGCCCTAAGGGAGGGAGAGGAGAAGGAGAAGAGAATAAGAGGGAGAGAGGGAGCTACTTCTCTTGACAACTCAATTGGAATTAAGGGCTTGCCTTTGGTTCCTTTATATAGTAGCATCTCCCTTGCCAAGTCTCCTCTTAACGGAATTAACGGAATTAGTTATCATAAGAAATTTATCTTATAAATTCTCTTATGAATTATTCCGTTTAAAACAAGTTTTATTATAACTAACTTTATAATAAAACTAATTAGTTATCATAAGAAATTTATCCTATAAATTCTCTTATGAATTATTCCGTTTAAACCAAGTTTTATTATAACTAACTTTATAATAAAACTAATTAGTTATCATAAGAAATTTATCCTATAAATTCTCTTATGAATTACCAAGTTTTATTATAACTAACTTTATAATAAAACTAATTAATCTCTCCTTTTATTATGGAATAAATTTTATAAGAAATTTATAAACATTCTTATTATGAAAAAAAAAATCAATTCATAATTGATTTTATAAAATTAAAATAAACCAGTTCATGGATTATTTTAACTTCCATAAAAAGAATAAATTTCTATAAATTTATTTATATAAATTTCTTTATACAAATTTATTTATCCATAATTTATAAAACAAATCGCGCTAGATTTGTTTTATTAATTAAACCAAAATTAATTGGTTTACTCCCTCTATTGTGGCCGGCCGACCAAGGAGGGTTGGCACCCTCTTTGGCCGGCCCAAACCGAGCCGAACCAACGCGAATTAAACTCTTTTAATTCACCCAAAAAGCCTTCAAAAGACTTAGCCATTTTTAGCTTCCATTGCGCCTCTGATTAACTCAGATTCGACTTATTTCTCTTGATCAGAAAATCTAATTTTTAACTCATTTTAAATCCCTCGGATTACTCGTAGTGCGTGTGACTAAATAGGCTTTCGATTTATGTTGGCCGTCTATAATCAACAAATTATAGAACGATCATGAGTGGCACCTAGTAGTACATCATAATCCCCAATTAATCGAAAGATCAACGGTTTGACCTCAGAAGAAATTATTCTGAAACCCTTCAGCAGCTCTAATGAATCATGCCCCATTCCCTTCACCATCTTATACCCACTTGGTTCAGGACACGGTCTATTTGTGTTAGTCCCCACTAGGCTGACTACGTCACACCTAGCCCAAGTAGTGTCTTTCTCGTCCTTTGTATTTCTAGTTACTCTCATGTATTTTAGAGACTCGTACTCCAAACATGATATACTCTGGCCAGAGGTTTTGAGTAACAATCCGACGATAGGCCTGGGTATACATCTCCTCGCAAGGAGTGGTGAATCCTTTGTAGGCTGTTCAAACATCTTCGGGCACTTCGGCTTATACACAATCATCCTGGGTCCACACCTCCTTGGAGATGCTTGCTTAAGATGTTAAAGTATAAGTCACCATGACCAAGATGACTTGAACACCGCAAGTCAAAGGAACATCGCACTTAAGCCATAGTAAGAACTTCATTGACATATCTATAGATAGATTCCATATGAAGTCTTACAGCTAGTCGCTCCAATGAACTTGTTCCCTTAATTAGCACCCATGTTTATCTCCGGACATCCCAATGTCACCAGCCAGTGAGAATCAGCTGATTAGAGAATAACCCATGCTAGTCTCAACAGAATTGATAGTGCCCGTATTTATCAATTCATCGACTAGGGATATTTTCAATACTTCACATTTGCACATTTAGAGATAATCACTAGTTGTGATCCCATCACAAATTCTCTTATGCTGTGAGTTGTATTGCGGACATTCAGTAGATGAGTTTAAGATCCCAATCAAATACACAAGCATGTATACTCAAATAGTGAATTATCATTTATAAAATTAAATGTTTTACAATCATACGGCGATTGCCTTAGGTCACTTCTCTCATATCACTAACAATGTTAAAGTATTTAAAACCATGTTTTAAAGATTAAGCATCCTTATATATATATGCAATTGCCACATACATTCATCCATGTTATGCATTATACTTATGATAAGAACATTATGCAAAGTAAGTTATGCAAGGTATGTTTACGCAAATGATTTTATGTACGTTTATGCTAAGCTAGAATGCCATAATTTTATTTATGTTCATGATAGTCTAGGATGCCATGATTTATTTATGTTTATGTTAATTAGAATGCCATGATTTTATTTATGTTCATGATAGTCTAGGATGCCATGATTTATTTATGTTTATGTTAATTAGAATGCCATGATTTTATTTATGTTCATGATAGTTTAGGATGCCATGATTTAATTATGTTTATGCTAGGTTAGAATGCCATGATTTTATTTATGCTCATGTTAATTATGATGCCATGATTTAATTATGTTTATGCTAGGATAGAATGCTATGATTTTTATATCCATGCTAAGTTATGTTGCCATGATTTAATTGTGTTTATGCTAAGTTCGGATGCCGTGATTTTATTTAGGTTCATGTTAGGAATGTTTATGAGGTTATGTTATTATGTTTATGTCTATGCCATGAATTATGCCATGCTATGAATGGTTATTATGTTTATGTCTATGCCAAGAATTATGCCATGCTATGAATGGTTATTATGTTTATGTCTATGCCAAGAATTATGTCATGCTATGAAGGTTTATGATGTTTATGTCTATGCCAAGTATTATGCCAAGCCATGAATGTTTTTATGTTTATGTATATGCTATGCTATGAAAGGGACTAAGTTATGTTCAAGACATATCAAAGGTATGCTAAGTGCTCGTAAAGACTTATGTGCTGAGTAAAGCACTAAGTATGTTAATGTTTAAGATGCTCATGATTAAGTGATGAATGGTTTTAGTGAGTAGGAAAGAGTCTTACTAAGCCTGTGTGCTTATAGTCTTTTTCCTTATACCGCAGATCACGCAAGGGGACAGTAAGGAAGCAGCAGGAGGGCATCAAAGAATGTGTGTGATAGTGACTTGAGCAATATGGTTGCTCGTGTTATGATAGAACTTTACCTTTACTATTATGTGCTTGAGTATGACCCTATGACATGATGCTAAGTATGACATGATGCTACGAATGACATGATGCTAAGTATGATATGATGCTAAGTATAAAGTTACTATGCTAAGTTCCTATGATATGATGCTAGAAATGGTAGTAAGTGCATGTAAGAGTAAGTAAAAGTTTCCGCTGCATTATGATGTCTACATGCCATAAGCATGTTAACGTAACGCCGCTTTATGAAAAGAAGAAAAAAAAAAGCGGGTGTTACATAACCCTCCAAGTTAGGACTTTTTCACACCTAACTTCCCAAGTTAGGAATTTTCACCAAAACGGGCTTTTTAAAGCTTCTCCCAAGCTCCCCCTACATTGGACTTACAAAGGCTTTTTAAGAACCTCTCCAATGTTCCCCTTATGCCAAGAATGGAGCAACCATGCTCCCCCTTAATCTCAACTCCCCCTAAAACTAGGGTTTCTAGCAAAGGTATGTTTGGTTTCCCACTTAAACCCAACATCTCTCCCCCTTTGTCATACATCAAAAAGACCCCAATAATATCCCAATTATTGGTTCTTTCAATCCCTGATGATCATAAACAATGTGTAATAGCCCCCCATACACTTGTTTTGCACCATTTGGACCCTAAACCAGCTGTTGATACAAAAATTAGCCTTGACCAGTCGACTGCCAAAATGGCAGTCGACTGATACTCTGAAAGTATGAAATTTCAGCATTTCTGACGAAATTCAAAAATGCGCCAAAAATTCCACAAATCTCCAAAAATTTCCAAATTTTGTGGAGAGGTTTGTGGTACCCATATCTACTTGGAAAAAATACATTCCAAAATGTATCTATCACCATTCCCAAGTTTGACATAAAACCCAAAACTATCCAAAAACTTCAATCAAACCTTGACCTAAAGTCCTAGTTTTGGTTTCCTCTTGATGTCTTTGCCCATGCCACCCCACAATGCATCCCTAGCATTGATTTACATGGAAATTACATACCAAAAATCAATTTTCATGCAATATGACCCCAATATCATATTTCCATGCATGAAACTCAAAAACACCATGCCAAAACCCAAGAATTGAGACTCAAGTCCGTCTCCAATTCTTTTGGCACACTCCATGGTCCATCTAGACCTCTAGGAGCACCCCTCCTAAGGTCAATTCACCATATATCCTAAAGGCTTCTAGTGCTCTCCCTTGAGCTCTTAGCCCTAGCCACCTCCCTAGGTGACTCAACAAATGCTAAACCACACCGGTGAATCCCCGGTGACTCTTGGCCTACCAACTTAACCCTCTTAACCTTGGGCCCCTTATCCTTAGTTAAGACCTTTTTCTTTCCTTTTGATGGCATTCTCTTGCCATTCTTGAACTCCCCCTTCTTGCCATAATCATATGCTACCCTAACGTATCTCTTTTCCTTGGCATGGGAGACCCTAGATCGGTATCCTAGACCCGATCTATCATTGTTGGGTTTTAGACCACCCAACACCATATCCAAACCCTTAGATCCAATAGTGAATCTCTCTAGGGTTTTCTCTAACCTCTCAAGCTTTTCCCTTAAAGCTTGATTTTCCCTTTCTAGGTTCCTAAACCTAGAATCCACATGCCCATTTTGGACATTCCTAGACCTACCTTCCTTTCTAGGCACATTCCTCCCCTTCTTGGGATTAGTGCCATGGTCTTTAGGTCTAAAGGTCTTTGATTGTTCATGATGTATGACCTTCCTAGGGTTTTGATCTACCTTGTTAACCCTATTCCTATCATGATACTTGAAACCAAAATTATGCACCATTAAGTAATTTTCATTTATCCTAGCATGCATGGATGAGCAATTTTCACTAGTTTTAGCATGCATAAAGGAACTTGAATTTGAATTGCATTTATTTAAGATTAGGGATTACCTCCCTTACCCTTGTAGTCCCTCCATGATATGGGTTTCTTTTCTTCTTTCTTTCCTCTTTCTCCCATCTTCTCAAGTGCTCCATTTTCTTGAACTCTTTACTCCTTGGGCACTTAGTGTGGTAGTGCCCTAGCTCTCCACATGTGAAGCATCGAATCTTCTTCCTCCGTTCTTGGGCTCCTCCATTCCTACAATTTATGTTAGATTCAAATCGAATGGACCCGGGTTTAGAAGTTACCTCTCTTTTACCTTTTGGGCACTTGTCCTTGTAGTGCCCCTTTTCATTACACCCAAAGCATGTAATGTGGACCTTTCTCTTGGCTTTGGTGGAGGTAGATGCTAGGTTGACTACTTCTTCAACTTTTGACGATGTGGAGGCTTCCTCTTGGTCATGTGTAGATGAGGGTCTCTCCTCCCCCTCAATTCTTGATGATAATTCTTCCTCTTCTTCTCTTGATGAAGTACATGGTTCCTTACTTGATGACACGGGCAATTTCTCATTTTGATCCTCTTGGATTATTGTACTTGCTTCTTTAGACATTTCGACTACTCGAGCTTGTAAAGGGTTCTTATGAAGTTCTTCCAACTTATTCCACAATTCGCATACATTTGAATATTTCCCTACATTATCCAAGATATGTTTAGGCAATATATTAATCAAGATATTTATTACCTTCTCATGGGCCCTAGCTTGTTCTTGTTGTTCACTTGTCCAATATCTAGGGCGAAGCTTTTTGCCGTGCTTGTCCTTGGGAATTTCGAATGGGTCTTCAACGGCCATTCTACACTCCCAATCCATCCCGAGCCAATTCTTCATTCTATCGTTCCAATAGTCAAAATTCTCTTGCTCGTATGATGGTGGTGAGCTGATATCGTCACCCAACTGACTCTTTTCCCTCTAGCAAGTGCTTCCTCGGCGGTTAGTCCGATGAAGAGCGAACCTTGCTCTGATACCAATTGTAGGATCGATGTGGCGTGCAGAGGGGGGGTGAATGCAATTTTTCGGATCGTTGAACTCTACACAGATGTTAGCGCAGCGGAAATGATATGTAAAGAAAATAACAATGCTGACAAATCGTATTTAGTTGGTATCCACCCCGGCCGGGTGACTAATCCAACAATCCGTCGGTGGATTACTCCCCGGATAACCTCCGGCTATCACGTGTCGCTCCTTGTGGGTGGAGAAACCTCACCACAACACCTCGTACGCTTTGTGAATACAATAGACTACTAATACGCTTTTCCCAAGCGAGTTTCGTCAAGAAACTCAGCCACCACGAAGTCCTCTTTAAATAGGATTCGGGGCTGATTTCTCGCTACCAGTCGACCGCCCCCAGGGCAGTCGGCTGGTGCCAGCCAAATTCGACCGTTGCACCCCAACGTTCGAATTTTAGCCAACTCACCAGCCACCTACCAGTCGACTGCCCCCAGGGCAGTCGACTGGTCCCAGGGCTGAGACCTTTCTGTGAGTTCCATCAGTCGACTGCCCCCAGGCCAGTCGACTGGTCTACTCACCAACCTAAGGTTAGCCATCTTGAGTACATTCCACTCCGCACTCAACCCCTAGGATTTCCCGAGTACAATCACACTACACTCGTACCCTCACGACTCGACTGACTCCTCCTCCGGAGCCTCGACTGTTGCCTTCGCGCCCTCTTCATCTTCGGCCCTCGTCCCTCGGATGCGCACGCAAGCCTCCAGCTTGCCTCCATGCCACCCTTCACGTACGCCTCGAAGTCCGCGCCCATCAGCTCATCGTCCCTGCACTCTATGGTCCCTCAGATGCGCACGCCAGCCTCCAGCTGGCCTCCATGCCATCCTTCACCATACCGAGGCCGTCCAGTCAAGTCCATATGCGTAACCTGTACAACCTGCACACTCAACATACGCATATCAAATACAAGGGTAAACCTAACTTAAACCCTTTGCCCAAACATCAAAACCCATGGTCACTCCGGACCATCTTAGGGCCGATTGCTCCAACAGCCTCCATCGTGGTAATGGAGGCGTGTGGGTGGCTGAAAGAATTAGGACTCCCCCACACTTGAATTTCACAAAAAAAATTTCAAGTGGCCGCAGGCGATTTAGGTATAAGACCCATGTCAGAGGTGGTGTGCTTTGAATTAAAGTAAAATCAACTCCTCCTTCTTGATGTCCTTTGAAAGTTCTTCCAGGAGGCTGGAGTATGTTCAGATGGAGCACCCACTCCAGAAGTCTTTTGGACCCTGCAAAACAATGTAATACCTCTCTCAAGCGTTCAGGGTAAGAAAGAAATAAAATAATATCAGTCTCTGCATGAAATGTATCCAAAACTGCATCATATCCAATGAAATCAATTCTTGGTGCCTCAATAAATTTTTCACAATCATTTTCTATGAAATTTGCATCCAAAAACTCATCACAAATAATAAAATCAATTTTTGGCACTTCAATAGAAATATCACAATTATTTTCCATCAAGGATGTATCAAGCAATGTTTTACAACCCATGAAATTAATTTTAGGTGCCTCAATGAATTTTGCACAATTATTTTCAGCATAAGATATATCAAGAGACTCATCACAATAATCAACATCAAGTCTAGGCACTTCTAAAAATTTTTCACATTCAACCTTTTCATGATATGTATCCCAACATGCTTCATTTTCAGCCAATTCTACACTAGGTACCTCTATCAATTTTTCACAATCAAATTCTACAAAAGATGTATCAATAAGTGTATCACCACCAATGAAATCAGATTTAGGTACCTCTATGCAATTTTCAAAAAAAAAAGGAGGAATACTTACCTGATCGTGCTGAAGAATACCTGGAGGTTCTAGAAGAGTGGATGTAATTATTGGCTCCTCCTGGTAATGTGCAATCTCCTCTTCAGGTTCAGGTTCTGGTGGACACTCAAGTAAAATAGGTGATCCTAGGGTTCGTGCTTCCACCAAGCAAGTCCCTATACTTTCTGGTTCATCCTCTGAATCTTCTAATGTATCCATCACTGTTGGTGGTCCCTGGGGCTTAGTGCAATCCCCTACACCTATTAAATTATCTCCAACACATGTTTCCTCAGTAATATCTGCAACAACCATGTTAGAAAAATTAGGGCCATCAATAACACTATTATCACAAAATAAAAGATGAGAAGGGTCCTGTATTGCTTCAGAATCTTCTTCTTGAGCTGAAAGATCTGGACATGAATTTTGAACAAGAACTTCAGGAGGAATGCATGCTGTAGGTGCCCTATTTTTGATGTTTTCTTCTTCTTCTTCCACCAAAATTGCAAGTTCACTTGAAGAAGGACTTGGCCATGCACTAGGGTCACCTTGAACTGATAAAAATTCAACCCCGGGGCTATTTTGAATGGGAAAATGGGATGCTGAAAATTTTTCAGGAAATATGGCCTCTGGAGTGTTTAAACTTGATACAATCTCGTCATTTCCCAAGGTTAGATCACCATCATACCCCTCAGAATTAAGAGTAGCTTGAGAAGATAATTGTTCTGATCTTTGGTTTTTTATCTGATTGAATTGATCAACCAATTTTGTAAGGCGTTGTTGTTGTTGTTGAAAATTTTGCTGTTGTTGTAGGACTTGTTGAAGCATCTCCATCAATTGTTGTTGAGCCTCTCTCTCATCAGGATTCTCAAAGCCTCCTTGATTGGTGTGGAACTCCTGTTGGTCTTGAAATGTAGCATAAGGCTGCTGAAGAATAATAGGAGGCTGTGCATTCTGAAATGGGAGCTGTTGAGGCTGCTCAAATGGATGAATGGACTGATTTAACTGCTGAAAACTTGGCTCACAACTTGGTGGAGATGGCTGAAATTTTTGATTCTGGAAACTCTGATCATAGGGCAGAAATTGTTTGTTGGAAGATTGGATTGGTTGCTGAAAATTCTGATCCTGGAATTGAAAACTCTGAAATGGTTGGGACTGAAAATTCTAGTTTTGAAATTGAAAATTTTGATCATATGGATGTGAATGTTGAAAAGGTTGTTGAAATTCTGTATGGGTTGAAATTTTTGCTGCCATGGCTGAGGTTGACGCTGAAATTGATTATTTCCCTGCTGAAAACTTCCAAAAGGCTGCTGGAAATTTTGGTTAACAAGCTGAAATCCTTGATTTGGTTGAACTTGATGGAAGGGTGGTTGCTGAAAATTCTGATTATCAAAACACCCTTGCTGAATTCCTGGAAAAAATGATTGATCTTGTTGATAAGGTTGCTGAAAGTTGGGCTGAAATTGCTGGAATTGGGGCTGAAAATTCTGGAATTGTGGCTGCCCAATCTGAAAATTCTGACTTGGCTGAAATTCTTGCTGAAATTGTTGACATTGTGGCTGAAAAAACAGATTTGGTTGCTGATTGAAAGGTTGGTTCTGCTAAAATTGTGGACACGGCTGCTGGTAATTAGATGAGAACATTTTGAACTGGCAGTCCTGTTACAAAACAAACAAGAAAAATGGCAGCAACCGTATACAAAAGATAAAGCACAAGAAAATAGAATCAAATGATATGCCCATAAGTACACAAGCAAAAATCAAACAACTCAACTAGTTGCTTCCCCGGCAACGGCGCCAATAATTTGATGGACCCAAAATAGACTGTCACAAAAGTGGGTCTCAAATTTAGATATTTATAAATAATGCTGGAAACCCTTTTTGCAATCAAAATATGAAAACGTAGTAAAAGGGCCACAGGTCGCATTTTTCCTAGGGACTAGTTGATGTTGTGTGATTCGAGCTTGAGTTATGTGTCGTGATTGTTTTTGGGTTTCAAATAAAATCTGGGGTTGTTGGCAATTTAGAAATGAAAGCACAAGGAAACGCAAGGACCTAGCTGGACAAATTAAAACTAGGTAATGGCAACTGATAAGCTCAACTAATAAGCAATTCAATCCAATCTGAAATCAATCTGAAATCAAATGCAAGTCTTAAGCAAATGCAAGAGAATCAAAACAATGCTCATCAATCTAAACGATTTGACAAAAGGGTAATTTCCGAATCCCACTTGATCCAAAATTTCAGCAACCCAAAAACTAATATGTATAAGTGAAGCTTAAAATTCAAAGTTGAGCTTGCTGAGAAGCAAATTGAACTAGATCTCAATAGCACACTAAAAGGGTTGTTTAACTACAGGAATTAAAGCTCAAAAATCATGAATCATTGGTTTAATCTTCACTTAAAACAAATTCTAGAGATGGTGCCAACTTGATACGCAAGGGATCAACTTTTGTGCCAAAACTGATGCTAAATGCAAAAATCATAAACCTAAGGCAGATATGAAAACTTAAGCTCAAAAATCAAGCACAAAAGTACACTGAATTGTTTTGTTCACCTCAGGAATCGAAATCAGGACAGCCTGAACACAAGAAAACTGCAAAATTCAGTAACTTAAGTTCACTTGATACTTAGGGAACAAGACTGATCAATTCAGAGCTACCGAATGAAGAGATAAATGCAGAATTTCAGAAATGAAGCAAGCTGAGCTCAATGTGCAGTAGTTAACTAATCAAGCAACCTCTCTATTGATCTGAAATCAAGAACACAGCCATGTAACTGAAGAATACAGAATTTCAGAATCAAAGCAATTCAGATCAGTGTGGAACAAATCAAATGCAGAACAAGCTGAAGCAAATGCAGAAATGATCTGAAACAGATGCAGAAATGATCTGAAATTCATGCAGCGAAATCAGATTGCAGAAATGGAATTGGATTCACATTAATCTGATGTGCAATCTCTGATATTAAGTGCTATTCAAATGAACAAGTTACAATGTAAATTCAGGAGATAACTGGCTAGCATGATACACAATCTAGGACATCAACAAAAATCTGATACGCAGAGATGCAGAAGTGCAGAAATGCAGGAAAACATGCGCAATTCAGAAACCGATTGGGATGCTAAATCCAAACAAACAATTGAAATCAATTTCTCCAAGCTACTGTCCAGCTAAGACTCCTAAGAACTCAACTTCAATGGATGCAAATGCGGAACTGAATGTAGGACCGGTGCCGTAGATAGAGGGGGGGGGGGTGAATATCGACCGTGAAAATTCTTCGCGGAAATCTCATAATACTTTCGTTCTAGACTCAGAGTGTTAGTAACGCAGCGGAAAATAAATATAACGAAAAGAAACAAGACAGTGACACGGCGGATTTTTACTTGGTTCCCAACCCCCCAGGGTCAGTACATCCAAGGCCTATGCACGGGAACGCCCGTCCACTATTGGTCTCCTTTCTGGACTTTTCGGAGGCGGAAAAACCTGACTTACAGTGCAGAATTACAAGCAATAATATAGAAATTTAAGTACAGTAATTAAAAAGCAAACCAACCAGAAAAAGTATGAAGCTCGGCCGATCTGGACCTCCGAAGTGTCGCGCACCTCCTCCTGGAGCCTCCCGGTCGTAGAGCCTCGTTTCTAGCACGTTGCAGTTAGTCAGAAAGCTTGGAATGGTTCATGGAATTCGTGTCTGAAGCAGAGGGGTCGAGGCCCCTTATAAAGGCCTCCTGGGGGTGCCCTGGACGCTGAGGGCGCCCCGGATTACTCGGTCAAACTTTATCCCTGCGTCTACCTCGCCGTAGCTGATAACAGCTTTAACCAGGGCGCCCTGGATCTTCTGAGCGCCCATCTTGAACCCAGTCAGCGCTTATCCACTTCTTCGTACTCGCAGTAATGAAACCATGTTGACCAGGGCGCCCTGGTGCATGAGGGCGCCCTGCATTAACACTGCAAGGCTGCTTCTTCTGCTTGCTTTGTCTCCGGTTCTTGTTACCTGCAAGATACACAAACACAAAGCATATATGCATATAATGTTAAGCTTAAGGACTTGGTTCAGACTTCGGATTTGCACGAAACCCTAAGTCGAACCGGCACGAGTTCCTATCCCCGAGAACTCGCCCTTCACCTACTCCTTTCAGGAGATGGTTGCCACCCAGTCCTTCGGGTGGACTTTTGCTTAGCTTCCGATACCTCCGGACCTCGAGATGCCCAAACCCTGACCCGTCTCTACTCCTGTCCTTAGTCATCGCTCGGCTAAGTTGCTTAGTCACTCGGATCATGTCTTCATTTCCTAGCAGTCCTTCGTCAGGTGCCTAGCAGCCCTTCGCTAGGTATTTGTTACCAAGCGGTCCTTCGCCTGGTGCCTAGCAATCCTTCGCTAGGTCTTCTATGCCTAGCAGCCCTTCGTTAGGTGCCTAGCAGCCCTTCGCTAGGTCTTTTATGCCTAGTATTCCTTCACTAGGTGTCTAGCAGCCCTTCGCTAGGTCTTAGGGTTACGATACCTAGCAGCCCTTCGCTAGGTGCCTAGCAGCCCTTCGCTAGGTCTTAGGGTTTCGATGCCTAGATCAACTAGGACTTTTCTTCAGCTTAGTTTACTTCTCTTTTACTCCCCTTTGTCTGTTCAATGTATCACTGACTTAAGTGTATTGTCAAACATTAAAACACTTAAAGAGGAACATCATTGATGCAACTTGCTCCAACAATCTCCCCCTTTTTGATGTTTGACAATAACTTAAGTTAGATTGGTTTAAGAGGCTAACTCACTATCCTTAGGATATAAGACAAGAAAAAATTGATATAAGTTTTGAAACTATATTTTTGATCTTTGGGAGAAAATTTTTCTAAAATTTTTCTAACTTAAGCACATCTCTCACCCTTTGTCATACATTAAAATAAACAGAAATACTTGCGCTAACAATCAGAGTATTTTTGAAAATACTTAGTATAGAATTTTGAAAGCATAGCATAAAATTACTACTTAAGTATTTTGAACTGAGAAAACTTAGACAATATTTTTGAGAAAATGCCGGATTTTTAAAAGTACAAATATTTTGAAGGATGATTTTTGAAGCATGCAAGTACATTTGAGAGAATAGATTGAGCAGTTTTGAAATCTATATATTTTTGAAGAAGGATCAGAAAAAATAATAAGTAATTTTTGAAAAATATAAGTGCCTTTGAAAAATGTATTGAGTTTTTGAAAAAATAGGTATTTTTTTAATATTATTTTTTAAATTACTTTGAATATAATTTTTTTTAATAATTAAGTACTTTTGAAAGAATATTTGGCTTTCAAAGACATAAGTACTTTTGAAAACATAATGTTTGACTTCACTTAGTTTATTTTCCAGTCTGACACCATCCTGGGAAAACCTTGTTGACTACAACGACATTTTCCTAAGTGCCCTGGAAATTTTCCAAACCAAGTAAATATTAAAAAAAATTCCATAAGTCACAGAATAATAGTATGTAAGTTAATTTTGAAAAATGTAAAGATTTTAAAGTGATAATACTTGATTTGGTTTATCTTTCAGTCTGACACAATCATAGGAAACCTTGTTGACTACAAGGACATTTTCCTAAGTGTCCTGGAAGATTTTCCAAACTCAAGATATTATTTCAAATTGATAAAAAAAACCAGATGAATTTTTGAAAATAATAGTAATTTTTGAAAATTGATACTATTTTGAAAGAATACTTATGTTTTCAACTGGATTTGAAAATACCGCTCATGAAAACTTTTAAAATATTCAATAATTCTTTTAATTTGATCTCCCCCTAAACTTGGCCTAGTCTTGGGAAGCTTGTTGACCACAAGTACTCTTCCTCTAAGTCTTAAGGGTTGATTCAAATTAAGGAAATTATTTAATAATTTCAAAACAATTAATTAAACAAAATTGTTTCAGAAGTTTGATTTACACTCCCCCTAAAGTTGACACATCCTAGGAGTCCTTGTAGATTATGAAGTGGACTTTCCTCTGTGTCTTTAGAGTTTAGCAAAATCAAACAACCGATAATTTTTAAGTAGATAAATTTTGACGCCACAATTTGGAAAGAAGATAATTTTGAAAATATATGTAATGCAAATTTGAAAAATATTTTTTTAATAAAAAGACAAAATACTCCCCCTGCATCTAACACTGTTTGACTCTATCTAAGTGCCTTAAGGAACTTTAGTGTTGTCCTAAGAGGCTTGTGTCTAAATGAGTGAGTCAGACAATTTTTGAAAGGATATAATTTTAAAAAAAACGTGTAGTATGTATATTCAATCAGACAAGCATGAATTCCATAAAAACATTATTATGTTGAGACACTATTTTGAAAATATATTTTTAGAAAAATATTCTAGTGATTTTGAAAAACAATTTTGAAAAACATTTTTCAATTTATTAGTCCTTAACATCTCACCCATTTTAGATGTATCAATACAACAAGCATGATTGCCTTATAAGTGTATTGTGAGATGCTTGAATCATTTTTCTTTAATTTATTTTTAATTCTAAGATTTAATTGAAGCTTGTGTTAGATTTGAATTTGACAAGAAGTAACTTGAATTTGAATTTCAAAAATTGGCTTCTAAGTCTTGGCGAGGCACTAGGCCTTCTTTGGCCGTAGCCTTATTGGATCATCAACCCTTTTCTTGACAAAGCCTTTTAATGAAATTTCATTTTCAAAATTACTTATTGATAAATTCTGGTCTAACTAGTTTGGATCTTCGATCGGTAGCTTCGGCTAGTTTCACCAGTCTAAAGAGACCAAGTATACTTGACCTTATTAGAATTGGCTTCCCTAACGTACTATCATCTCACCTCCACCCAATACTAGGTTGATCAAGTTTCAATTATTCTTTTTCCTATAGCCATTCTAATATATGTATAAAATTTAAATATGAATGACATGTCAGATATTAAAAGTAAGTAGCAAATGCATGACATGACAATTATGCATGAGTCAAACAATTCAAACCATTTTATTTAAGTTTCTAAAAATGTATCAAATTTACGATTTAATACATGTCGTGTGAACCTGCGAATATGCCAACCCACTTTGACATATTTAATATGCCAACCCACTTTGACATATTTGATGTTATTAATTTTAATTGTTACAGTTTGAGTAAAATTTTATTTTAGTTTGAGTTTAAGTTATTTTAAGATTTGAAATTGAGTTAATTGAAGTTTGAATTAACTTGAAAATTAATTAACTAAGATTGAATTGATTAGAATCAATTAAAGTTAAATTTATTTGAAGTAGATTGAATTGATTAGCTTTATTTGAATCAAATTGATTTAATTAGGATTTAATTTAATTTGAATTTAATTTAATTTCATATAATTTGAATTAGGATTTAATTTGAATTTAATTAGGATTTAATTTAATTTGAATTTAATTAGGATTTAATTTGAATTTAATTAATATTCAATTTGAATTTAATTAATATTTAATTTTGATTTAAATTAATTTAATTTAGATTTAATTTGAAATTAATTAATATTTAATTAAGATTTAATTTGAAATTAATTTGAATTTACTTAAGATTTAATTCGAATTTAATTTGGATTTAATTAGTATTTAATTAAGATATAATTTGAATTTAATTAATATTTAATTAAGATTTAATTTGAAATTAATTTGAATTTAATTAGGATTTAATTTGAATTTAATTTGAATTTAATTAATATTCAATTAAGATTTAATTTTAATTTAATTTGGATTTAATTAATATTTAATTAAGATTTAAGTTGAATTTAAGATTATCATGATTAATTAATAATTGTGGGTTTAAATTCATCATTTTCATTATTTCGAAAATTTCTTCTTCATCTTTATCTTTCTTTTCAAATTTTTCTAATAATTTTGATTTATTTTAATTTTTGTAATTGTTATTGATTATGGCCATTATCTTAGACAGTTCCATATCCTCCTTAGGATTACGTCTTTCAATATCCTTACAGTAGGTGGAGTAAATTGGGCCACTAATTAAGGTTTTGTAATAATCTTCAATATTATTTATAATTAAATTATTATCTAGGAGAAAATTATCCTCAGATATATTTTTAACATTAATTTCTAGATTATCTTTAAGATTTTCAGAATTAATTTCTGAATTAATCTTGAGGTTTGCAGAATTAATTTCTGAATTATCCTTAAGATATTCAAATTTGAATTCGGATTTATCCTTAGGATTTACAAATTTGAATTCGGAATTATCTTTAGGATTTTCAAATTTGAATTCCGAATTATCCTTAGGATTAATTTTGTCTGAATTAAGATTATCAGAATTAATTTTATCAGATAAATCATCAGGATTAATTTTATCAGATAAATTATCAGAATTAATTTTAGCAATTATTGAATTTATATTAATAATTAAATAGTTAATTTTGGATATTTTAATTATATCCGTATTTTCTAATCTTTCATGCAAAATATTTAATCTACTATCCAGTAAATTTAATTTATCAGAAAAATTAACTGAATTCTCTAAAGACAATGCAGGAAATTGTAAACTTTTGGAACGTAAATCTTACGTACCTTCGCCGGACACTTATTTTTGTAATGTCCGTATTTCTTGCATTTGAAGCATTGTACATGACTTTTGTCCCTCCGGTTTCCTGGCGCTGGTACCTCCTTTGCTGCCGGTGACGAACGATTCTTACGAGTGGGGCACTGATTTTTGTAGTGCCCTCTCTCCCTGCACGTGAAACAAATAATATATAATTTAAAATTAGACATTAAAAAAATGTACCTGATTCACCCCTGGGCTCCCCCTCAAGTCCTGGCGTCGTTGCTCCGTCGACGGTTAGTCCGGTGAAGAGAGGCTCGGCTCTGATACCAATTGTAGGACCGGTGCCGTCGATAGAGGGGGGGGGGTGAATAACGACCGTGAAAATTCTTCGCGGAAATCTCGTAATACTTTCGTTCTAGACTCAGAGTGTTAGTAACGGAGCGAAAAATAAATAGAACAAAAAGAAACAAGACAGTGACACGGCGGATTTTTACTTGGTTCCCAACCCACCAGGGTCAGTACATCCAAGGCCTATGCACGGGAATGCCCGTCCACTATTGGTCTCCTTTCCGGACTTTCCAGAGGCGGAGAAACCCGACTTACAGTGCAGAATTACAAGCAATAATATAGAAATTTAAGTATAGTAATTAAAAAGCAAACCAATTAGAAAAAGTATGAAGCTCGGCCGATCTGGACCTCCGAAGTGCCGCGCACCTCCTCCTGGAGCCTCCCGGTCGTAGAGCCTCGTTTCTAGCACGTTGCAGTTGGTCAGAAAGCTTGGAATGGTTCTTGGAATTCGTGTCTGAAGTAGAGGGGTCGAGGCCCCTTATAAAGGCCTCCTGGGGGCGCCCTGGACGCTGGGGGCGCCCCGGATGACTCAGTCAAACTTTATCCCTGCGTCTACCTCGCCGCAGCTGATAACAGCTTTGACCAGGGCGCCCCGGATCTTCTGGGCACCCATCTTGAACCCAGTCAGCGCTTATCCACTGCTTCGTACTCGCAGCAACGAAACCATGTTGACCAGGTCGCCCTGGTGCATGATGGCGCCCTGGTGCATGAGGGCGCCCTGCATTAACACTGCAAGGCTGCTTCTTCTGCTTGCTTTGTCTCCGGTTCTTGTTACCTGCAAGATACACAAACACAAAGCATATATGCATATAATGTTAAGCTTAAGGACTTGGTTCGGACTTCGGATTTGCACGAAACCCTAGGTCGAACCGGCACGAGTTCCTATCCCCGAGAACTCGCCCTTCACCTACTCCTTTCAGGAGACGGTTGCCACCCAGTCCTTCGGGTGGACTTTTGCTTAGCTTCCGATACCTCCGGACCTCGAGACGCCCAAACCCTGACCCGTCTCTACTCCTGTCCTTAGTCATCGCTCGGCTATGTTGCTTAGTCCCTCGGACCAAGTCTTCATTTCCTAGCAGTCATTCGCCAGGTGCCTAGCAGCCCTTCGCTAGGTCTTTGTTACCAAGCGGTCCTTCGCCTGGTGCCTAGCAATCCTTCGCTAGGTCTTCTATGCCTAGCAGCCCTTCGCTAGGTGCCTAGCAGCCCTTCGCTAGGTCTTTTATGCCTAGTATTCCTTCACTAGGTGCCTAGCAGCCCTTCGCTAGGTCTTAGGGTTACGATACCTAGCAGCCCTTCGCTAGGTGCCTAGCAGCCCTTCGCTAGGTCTTAGGGTTTCGATGCCTAGATCAACTAGGACTTTTCTTCAGCTTAGTTTACTTCTCTTTTACTCCCCTTTGTCTGTTCAATGTATCACTGACTTAAGTGTATTGTCAAACATTAAAACACTTAAAGAGGAACATCATTGATGCAACTTGCACCAACACTGAAGACTGAAACAAAACTGAACTGAACTGCTGAATTTGCAGAAACTGATGTTGGATGGATGTAGATGCAGATCTGAAGCAGCATTGCAGCACTCGATTAAATGCCGAACTAGCAAACCAACAAGTTGAAATCAATGCACTAATCTACAATTCAGACAAGCTTAAAAGGGGGCTAATCATTACTTGACACAAATTCAGAAAAACTAAACTAACACTTGCTGAAGTTTACTGATACGCAGGAAAAGAAAACAGAGCATAAACTGATACACAACAATTAAACATGAATTAAACTAGAATTTAAAATCAAATGGGCACTAACAAACAATAAATCTAATTAACTTGCATAATCTAAACTGATTAAAGCAGTAACAATTCAGAAACCAAACTTAACCAATCTGAAATTCAGAATCAATAAATGGCACTCAGAAAAGGGAATTACAGGTAAACAGAAATTACAATAAAAAAAACTACTCCTCAATTCTTACCTAGCTCAAATACTCCTTGTTCGTCACGCAAGGGTGAGCCACGAACCCGTAAGCTCAGCAAATCAGTGGAAAATCCATCTCTGCGATCAAATCTATTCAAACCATGCTCAAACTAAAATCAGCAATCGATTTCTTCAACCTCGCTGTGGTGGATTGCGACGATGACTTGGGAACGCTCCGAGCCTTCCAAGGAACCCCTCCAGCTAGCTCGGATGCAATGAAGATGGTGCACAACTGAGATTGATGAAATCAATTGACAGAGCTACGGAAACCTCACGAAACTCTGTCTTTGGGCAAAATTCAAGCTGGAAACTTCTCAGCGAGCTCTCCCCACTGACCTAGCACTTGTTCTAATGAAGGATCGAGTGGTCGCGCCTCTTAGATGAAGAAAATTGAAGAAACGATGAAGAACTACGCTAAGCTACTGAAGAAATCGAGTTGCAGCGAGGAAGACGCGACAAAGCTGAAGACTATGGAGTTTTTGATTAAATACATAGGAATGGACGGTCCAGATTGATTTGGATGAATCCAACGGCTGATCTTGCTCTGAGCTGACCCAAACTTTTCAGATGTTGATCAAGGGTCCGGATCTGCCTCGTGGTAGCTCGGATCCTCCAGATTTGCAATGGATGGTCCAGATCAACCTAATCTTTGAATGGGCGATCTAGAGCCCTCCGAGCTTGATCCAGCGGTTGAATGAGCTCTGATTGGGATGAAACCTTCAGATCTTGATCAGAGTGCTTGATCAACCCTAACCCTAGCTCAGATTGCTTTAGATGGTCTCGGATGGCTCAGATCTAGCTGCTTTTGAATCGGACGACCCGGATTAATCCGAAGCTTGATAATTCGATCCGGTTCCACTTCCGACTCAAGTTTGACCCAGTATGCCCTAGGTCCATGAACCTTTAATGCCTATAAAAATATATCAAAAATTTAGTGGCTAAATAATCCAATTTTGTACAAATTTGCAATTAAGTCCAAAATAAGAGGAAGTTCTAAAACCTAGGGTAAATTCACAATTAAGCAAGTAAAACATGGATCAAACATGGATTTTAGCAACTAAAATAATCAATAAAATGGTACTTATCAGTCCTCCTCCGAAGAAGAAGAAGAGATCCCACAGTCGAAATTGCTCTCACTAACCGCCGCAGAAGAAATCGAGACCGAGTTAGAGTCGTAGCCGGAAGACGGCAAACTTGCATTCTCTGAGGACGGCGAAATCACTGTAAGTGGGTTTTCTAGATTACAATTATGTGAATTAATTTCTTATCATTCTCGAGAGTTGGCAAAAGCCAAAATCAGAGTCGAGTCTCTCAGACAGGAAGTAAAACTCCTGAAAGAGGGGGCAGACTCTAAACCCTTAACTGAGAAGGTTCAAGAAGGAACCTCTGCTCAAGTTGAAAAACTTGAATTAGAGAACTCTTTCTTGAAAACTCAAGTTAAGGATCTTAGAGTTGCTTTAGAACGATTCACTTCTGGTTTCAAGGGTCTTGATATGATTCTTGGAAAATAGAAGTCGGTTCTAAATCGATCCGGGTTGGGCTATAGAACCAAATATAGAGAAAGATCCTACTATGCTGTACTGAACCAGTCCAGACCTAAAGTTCAAGCATGGGTACCCAAACTGTGCCTGAACAAACAAACTGGATCAAATCAGTATTGGATCCCCAAGGATAAGATTCACATCTTGCCAAACCATTATCGTGGCTTTAGTCCAGGGGGAGCCAAATTAAAAACAATATTTATAGTTAGATAAATTTCAATTCTTGTTTTCAAATTGCATGATTGCTTGTTTATTTAATTTCTGCAATTTACCATGCTTAGAATTAGGATTGGTTAGAATAAGGACGCAATCAATTAATTGAAATTTGAACAACATAGTATTGGGTGGAGGTGAGATGATAGTACGTTAGGGAAGCCAATTCTAATAAGGTCAAGTACAGGTCAAGTACACTCTACTTGGTCTCTTTAGACTGGTGAAACTAGCCGAAGCTACCGATCCAAGACCCAAACTAGTTAGACCAGATTTTTTTAAAAAATAATTTTGAAAATGAAATTTCATTAATAGGCTTTGTCAAGGAAAAGGTTGATGATCCAATAAGGCTACGGCCAAAGAAGGCCTAGTGCCTCGCCAAGACCGGGAAGCCGAGTTTTGAAATTCAAATTCAAATTATTCTTTGTCAAATTCGAATCTAACATAAATTTTCAGTTAATTGTAGATTCAGACAGTTTTTAAATAAACTCAAAATCAACTGTTCTCAAAATTAATTTAACTTTTTCAAAATAAAACCATAATTTTTTTTCCAATCTACCAAAACCTGCCTCACAAAACCTATAAGGTAAACGTGATTGATAACCCTAGATTGGGTGAGACAGTAAAATTTAACTTAATTGAAATTCCTTTAATACCTGTATAGTGGTTTAAATACAAACATTAAATCCTATAGTTTAGAATGACATTGACCTAACACTAGTCAAACCATGGTCAAAATAGTCAAACCTTAGTCAAAGCAGTCAAATCATGGTCAAAGTAGTCATACCATGGTCAAACCATGGTCAAATGGTTAACAGGACAACAAAGTTGCCAATTCACACCTAACCCGAGTGCCCGTGACTCCTTGGGCGCCCCGCACAACGCTTTCTCTTCGTCCCAGGCAGCAAATGTGTCATGACACCCTAACCAGGGTGCCCCGGCCCTTACGGCCGCCCCCAGGACTGATCAAGGAAGCAAGGCTGCCAACCCCTTCTAATCGGGGTGCCTGGGCCATCACGGGCACCCCCAACCAGTACTAGGACACTGCCATAGGCAAAAGGTCCTGTCCCGGGCGCCCGGGAGCTCCCGGGCGCCCTAGCTAAAGTGCCAATAAGAAGGCACCCGAACCTCCTCTTCTTACCACACCCAAAACCTTTCTCATCTCTAAACTCTTCTCCTTCCAAGGCAACCAAGTGACTCTCTTGCTCCCTCAACCTCGACCATGCCTCCCCGAGCGGCCACTCGGTATAACTCTCATTTCCTTTTTCTTACGCATTTACATTTATTTTTCTTAAATTCTTTCTTCTAAATGCATGCTTCATAACTTAGAAAACACCGAGCAAACCAAGCGAACCCCGGTACCGAAACGAGTCCCGATCCTAGGTTCCCAACTTTAGAACTTTGTAATAAGTTTGCTCGAACGACATACAAGCCTATAAAAACAAGCTACTTAAATAGACAATTCTTCACCCAATCTTGTCCCTTGGCAATGAATGTTATAAACTTTTACCAACTCGATAACCTCATATTCTGCACTCATCCTATTAATACAACCTTATGTGCAGAATTCTATAATAATATAGTCAAACAAGATCAGCTCAGCTTTGTCACCACAGTCCAAGGGATGCCTCTAACCATCACACCCTCCTTGCTTAACCGATTTCTTGGACTACGATTCTCTCAGTCCACCTTTTGTTGCTATCCTCCTAGGGATCCTCCATTTGATGCTCCCTACTCTCACATTACCATAGACACTCTCCACTCCTACTTTTATAGGGAAGCTAGAAATCCCGTAGCTAGACGATTTCAGTCCGTTGACCTTCAAGTCCAGGACTACGCCCTGTATAGAGTTCTGGTCCACTCCATCCTACCGTTATCCAGCAGGGTCGTCGTGACCATGCGACCATTTCACACATTCTTATTGTATGCATTGATCCACCACCTAGACATTGACATTGGCCTTCACATGTTCCACGCCATCCTACATGCCTCCAGTGTTACCACTCAGGGTCGGGTACGCGCCCCCTTCTGCCACATCATCACCTCTATCCTTCATCACCATGGTCGTAACATTACCATAGGTGAAATGACCTCGATGACCGATTTCGACGAGATAGGATTTAGGAACTTTTCCCTAGCTGGTATAGAGGTCTCGGCTATCGGGGTTTTATCGTGGAGACGCCAGCGAGCCGGACCACCGATCGACTCTGACGAGGATGTTGAGGTCGATGTCGGAGATCTGGCAGCCGAGGTTCGAGAGCACATAGACGAGCCTCCACCACCGACACTCTACGAGAGAGTGACACGACTTGAGACACAGGTCCAGAGCCTCCGAGAGGAAGTAGAGGTAAATCATGCTGAAGAAATGGAGGCAAATCAGGGCTACTACACTGAGTATATGAATGCCCTTAGAGCCGAGAGGGAGACCAGCGACGCACGATATCACGAGATGATGGCGCTGTTTCGATACTGGAAGCCAGGCTCTTCTGATCATCCCGGTCCCTCCTCCTAGATTTGATTAGCATTGTACTAGTGACTGTTTGACTGCCCCTACTCAGTAGGGTTGACTGATGTTTGACTTGTATGACTGTGCTGGTTCTCGTTCATACCAGCTGACTTATGGAGTTGACTATTTGCTTTTTCATGATTATCTGATCTTCATTAGGATTATACTTAGTAGAATAGGTTAACTCTACTTTTGGTTTTCTTACTGCATTACTTGATTTGAAAATCAGTTTCTAAAAGAATTTTAAAAACTGCTTTACTTAATTTCAAAATCAACTTTTACTTAGTTTGAAAAATCTTTTTCGACTTAGTTTTATTTTCAAAAACTACCCCCTTTAAAACTAGGACTTTTTCGCAAATGGACTTAGCCTAGGCCCTAACCCTAGAACTGCATGCACCTATAGATTTAGAAGTCAGTATCTCACAAGCACCTTAGGGTACTTTTGATTGATAACCTAGAATAGGTTGAGATGCTTAGGTCTTTGCCTTAATTCAAGATGTAGATCAGTGCATCTGCAGTAATTGGGGCACTAAATACAAATTAAACAACAATCAAGTAAAGTGTCAAGTTTAGAAAATCTAACTTGAACAGAACACGTAACTTGACTTACTCTAGCGAAAACTATTGTTTATAATAGTTAGTAAGTAGCTAATTGGGTTAGACAGGACCCTACAGAGATAATTGAAATTGCTTTGGTTCAGTTTATATCTTGAATTGGTTCAGTATAGCACGTTATTCTGTTATATACTTATGCAATTTATTTTTTCTGCTATATTGCCTTGTTTTTGATATATGGCAAAGGGGGAGAGATAGGAAAGGAGAGAAGCTTTAAAATTAATTTTGTTTCAAAATTAAAAACTTTATCCTTTCTTCAAAAAGCTTAAGCTAAGTTTTTTATTTTGAAACAAAATTCAAAACTTTATCCTTTCTTCAAAAAGCTTAAGCTAAGTTTTTTATTTTGTTTCAAAATTTAAAACTTTATCCTTTCTTCAAAGTACTTAAGCTAAGTTTTTTTTTCAAAGCTGTTTTCAAAATACTTAAGCTAAGTTTTTTAAAAAGCTGTTTTCAATACTCAAGCTAAGTTTTTTCAAAGCGGTTTTCAATATTTAATCTAAGTCTGTTAAAAAGTGCTTAAGCTAAATTTTTTCTCTAAAGCTGTTTTCAAAATACTTAAGTTAGTTTTCTCAAAATTGGTTCAAAAGTACTTGATCTAAATTGGTTTCAAAATTGATTCTAAGTACTTGACCCAAGCAGTTTTCAAAAGTATTTTCTAAGTACTTAAGCTATGTTCAAAAATTCTCTAATTACTTATTTCTAAATTTCTCTAATAGAAAAGTTTCTAAGTATAAAACCTCTAAAGAGATTGAAAATTCTTTAGAAAATTTTCTAAATTATTGACTAGAAATTTTTTAGGGTACTCAACCAAAATTGGTTTATGTTTTCTAAAAACTTCTTTTGAAAAATATTCTAAGTTTCTGAAAAATAAATTCCATCATGTTGACTTAGAAATTATTTTTTCAAAACCCCACGAACCTTTGAAAAACCTAAGGGGAGATTCCTTCCAGGGGGAGGGAACTAAAACTGTTATATCAAATGTCTTGACTAACTTAACTTTTTGAATCGGGATGCCATAAATCAAAAAGGGAGAGATTGTTGGTGCAGACAGCACCCAAGTCGAACCTTTGTTTTAATAATGGTAAAGGGTTCAAAAGTTAAGAGGTAATGTTTATCTAACATGCTCATTAAGTGTGCAGGATACAAAGCCCAAGCGAAGGACTGCTAGGCACCTGGCGAAGGACTGCCAGCATACAAAGCCCTAGCGAAGGACTGCTAGGCACCTGGCGATGGACTGCCTGCATACAAAGCCCTAGCGAAGGACTGCTAGGCACCTAGAGAAGGAATTCCAGGATACAAAGCCCTAGCGAAGGACTGCTAGGCACCTGGAGAAGGTATGCCAGGATACAAAAGCCCTAGCGAAGGACTGCTAGGCACCTGGCGAAGGAATGTCATGACACGAAGACCTGGCGAAGGACAGCTGGGCACCAGGCGAAGGATTGCTTGGTACTGAAGACCTGGCGAAGGACTGCTGGGCAAAAGTCCAACCGATGGAGTCGGTTGGCAATAGGTAAATTCTCCTGAGAGGAGTAGGTGAGGACGCGCTCCCCGTCGAGGGAACAGTAGGCGTCGATTCGACCTAGGGCTCCATTTTGGAGACCCAAAGTCAGAACCAAGACAGCTAAGGCTGTATAATCATAACATATTCTTGTTTTATTGCATTTGCATCTAACCCTGGATGTAGAACCAAAGGAACGAGTCTCTACAGCTCAGAACGCCTCAAAGGAGTGAGGCAACAGCTGAGCAGGGCGCCCCGGAGGTCCCCGGCGCCCCCAAGGTCAAGGCAAAGTAGTAAACGAAGAAACGACTCAAAGGCTTACTGGTCCCGGGCGCCCCTGTGTCTCGGGCGCCCCCAGTGCCCAGGGCACCCTGGGTCCAAGCCAACGAGGCAGATAATATTCAAGCTAGCGAGAAGCCAGCAGACTGAGTCAACCTGGGTGCCCCCTGCTTCCCGGGAGCCCCCGTCAAAGCTCGATCCCGATTTTGGAGGGATTAGAGCAGACCGAGACTTGTCCGGATCGGCTAACACGTGGGGGGGGGGGGGGGGGGGGCGCCCCCAATGTTCTGGGCGCCGCAAGAGGCTATAAATAGCCCTTCGACCCCAAGGCTTCAGACATCACTTCTTCCAACGCCAATACACTCTTCTACTCAAGCACTTTGCTCCGAAAACCTCCCAACTCGAGATACAAGCGTCGACGACGTCCCTCTGCTCCGAGATACATTCCACACCGGACGTCGGTAACGAAGAGCTGTCCTTTTAAGTTTACTGTACTGCAATTGTAACATCTATTTGTAAACCTTTTTGCGCACATATAGAATTGCCCGCAGTAAACGATCAATGACCGTGGGCCTTGGAGTAGGAGCCGACCGCGGCTCCGAACCAAGTAAATCGTGGTGTTTGCGTTTTGGTTTTCGTGTTAATTTTCCGCTGTGCATACTCTCTCTAAATCCGAAACGGTTTACGATATCCACCCCCCTCTATCATTCTTCTCGATCCAACACCTAGTGTTGATTTTATTGGTACTAATGAATTACTTGACACATCCTATGCAGATATTGACGGTGAAAAACTAATAGAGGTACCCAAGATAGATTTCATTGGATGTGATGCATACCTCGATTCTTTTTATATAGAGATTTATGGTATTACACTTCTTTCTTACCCTGCACACTTGAGAGAGGTATTACATGGTTTTGCAGGGTCCCGAAGACTTCTGGAGTGGGTGCTCCATCTGAACAGACTCCAACCTCCTGGAAGGACTTCCAAAAAGCATCAAGAGGGATGAGTTGCTTTTATTTTGACTAGTAGCACTCACCCTCTAAAGTGGATCTTGCACCTTAATCGCCTTCGACCACCTGAACAATTTTTCTGTGAAGTTTAAGTGTGGGGGAGCAGTGCACTATGACAGTGATCATGTGAGAAATGCTCCCTTGACTGCCAAAACCCTACCACTACCTGGATGGATACTACTCCTAAACAGGCTCCAACCGTTAGGAATAAAGGGGAGTTTGTTCCTTTTCTTTCCTTTTCTTATTTTTCTTGATGTTTATACTTGCATGTTTGTTTGCATTCATACTTTGCATTCATACTTTGTTTCCTCATTCTGCATTTTGTTTGGTCTTGAATAAACCATGCTTGATTTCCAGTTGTGTCTCCCTACATGTTCCTTTATTATGCTTTGAGAATCATAAAAGATGGTTAAGTCTGACTATTGAGTTTTGGTTTCCTTGGTATGCTTGGAGACATTAATTGCATTTAGTCATTTGTTGTGGTGATGGACTCTATCTTATTGGATTAAGCATGACCTTTTATTGTTCACCTAGTGAGGATATTGTCATGCCTATCCTTAATCCTCTTATGTGTGATAGCATTTGTGATACTTGACACTCTAGAACTTGCTTTGATTCTTTTTGAAATTACAATAGCATAAACTTACATGAATATGATGGAGGCAACCTTTCTTGTTGAACTCTTAGTTTTCCCTCTACTTTGCTACTGTTACTACTAAGTATTTCACCTATTGCTTTCATGTTTCACTGTCTTTCCTTTGTCAGATCTTTTCATTGTCATTACATTCTCACTGCCATATCTTTATTAGCATATTCTTCCCTTGAGCATGCGATGAGAGCATGGGGTGATTGCATGATGAGTTACATTTTTATTTGTCTATTATCAGCCTCTATTATTGTGAGTTTTAGATGTTATCATGCTTTGTTACATTGCCCGATACGTGCAAGTTTTAAGTGTGGGGGGAAGACAAGTGTGTATCGATGAATGCTTGTTGAAAAAAAATCTCTCTGTGAAAAAAAAACGATGAGAGATGAAAAAAAAGAAAATGAGAAATGAAAAAAAAAGTGAAAAAAAGCAGAAAAGAAAAGAATGAAAAATTAAGAGAGTGGAAAAAAAATTCTCAAGCACTCGGGATTTTTGTTAGTGATGAACAAGAAGGAATATTTTCATAAAAGAATTTTTGATGTATACTCATTTGATATTTTTATTGAGAGAAACTCAATAGTTAAGTTGTTAATACATACATGCATTTTTAAAGATGTTGTAAGTGGTTGTTGTGTATTGTATTGAGAATGTGGAAGGAGAATTTTGAGTGTTGGAGGTTTGATTGAGTTTTTATTTTGGCCTATTGTTTGATTGTATACATCATGTTAATTACCCCAATGCTCTCATGCTCTCTTGATCTTCTTTGTTATCTACCCTTCTTGTTCTCTTGTTAGCACATGGTTTCATCATTAGTCCTTGAAAAGTCCTCTTGATTTGTGTACTTATATTTTAGTAGTGGAGAAGTAGAAAATAAGCAAGCATATGGTAGTGCAATGTTATGAATGCTTTGAGAGAACTCCACTTTCGTATTTGTTATTGTTTGTGAGCATCAGTGCATATATCCATCTTGTGAGGTTTTTGTCATGCTTAGTTTATTCAAGTTGATGAAATTACCATGCTTTTGACTTATGTGATATTTGGAACCATAAATACATGGATTCTTGAGACTTGATGATCCTAAGTAACCTTCTTTTATTATTTTTAAAGTATCGATAGGGGATGTAATGTTTGGGATATATTTTATTTTCTTTTAGTTTTGTTTGCTTGCCCGAGACGTGCAAGAATTAAGTGTGGGGGGGGGTGTGATAACTAGCATAGCATGCCATTATAATTGCTCATTTATTTAGCATTTTTTTTATCCTCTCGTACGTTAAATCATGTTTATATCATATTTTACGATTAGGATCTATTTTTGGAGCTTATTATAATTCCTCTAAATTTTGGTATTATTTCATGAATTTTGTAGGGGATTAAAGATTTGGCTGAACCAAGTGCTGGGCCGAACCAGAGGCTGAACCAAAGGCGGGCTGAACCAATGCTATGAGCTTTGGGCTGAGCTGTGAGCTTTTGGCTGAGCAGGGTTGAGAATGGATCGAACTCAAGCTAGGGCCAGACTCAAGTGAGGAAGGCGCGCCCGATCACTTTCCTCTGGATCAAAGATGCCGACTCGACCGGTTCACGAGAAAGAAAAGGGGAAAATCATTCACTCTTCTAGATCGGCTCGACAGACAGATCCCGACTCCATCTACTCATCTTCTCCAATCCACTCTCACTGCCGGCGGCTCTCCTCCATCTTCATCGCCGCCGGCCAGTCTTCCGACCTCCATCTCCATCTCTTCCCTTCGGGTTAGAAGGGGAGAGAGTAAGGGTCCCTTCTTCGGGTTCGAAGAGGAGTCTCCACCTCTCCATCTCGCCGCCGACCACAAGCTAGGCCCCGGGGTCCGAACCCTAGCTGATCTCCTACCATCTCATCATCTCAACTTCACTGCCAGCTCTCTCTCGGGTTGAGGGAAGCGATCATCTTCTCCACCGCCGTTAGCAGCAGATTTCCAGCATCACAACATTTCCAGCAGATTTCTAGCAGATTTCTTCACAGCTCCATGATCCGATCTATTTCTTCACAGCATTTCTATTTTACTTCTCCACAGCTGATCCGTTACTTCACAGCAGTTCTTCTTATCACAATTTGCAGCAGTTCTTTTGTTAAGCCGATTCATCCAGCCTTCTTCCAGCATTTGATTATTGTGTTGATAATTTGAGTTGTTATGTGTTTTTGAGTGAATGCTTGTAGTTGATGGATCTTCCCCATTTCAAATTGCATGTTCTTGAAGCAATTTCAATCATGCCTATATGGTGTTTGGTCAAATGCCTCTTAGAACAATTATTTTCAATTGTGATGTTTCTTAGTTGCATAACTTTGATTTTGTAGTGTTTTTCCCATTGCTTTAAGTCTTATGTCTTCATTACATGAAATTAAGTTAGGAGATTAGATTTCTTTAATGCTGTAGGTTTTTGTTCCATGTTTAGTTTTGATGATGCTTAATTTCAAGTTGCCCTTTTCTTTTCTGCAATTGTAGTTTGGTTAAATTAGATTTCCTTACCTGCATTGTCTTTCCTTAATTAGAACTAGATTTCATACATGCTTTGCTATTTCTTTTCGTAGTCTTAACGTTCAAATCCAAACCCCAGTTTAATATCAAAAATCCAAAAGCAATAACATACGATCCTAAGATTTATCATGTACCAACTACATTCGTTGGGAGACGACTCGAGTTACTCTATGCTACATTAGTTTAGAGGAGTTCGATACTTTAATTGTATTTGATACTCGCGGTACGACATGCGTGCTTATCAGTTGTGCTACACATTCTCCTAGGGCAACATATTCCGCTTCTGTTGTGGACAGTGCTACGCAGTGTTGCTTTCTGCTACACCAGCTGACTAGGCTATGTCCTAATAGTTGGCAATTTCCACTTATACTTTTTCTATCTAATTTGCACCCAACATACTCAGAGTCAGAATATCCTGACAATTCAAAAGTGGAAGTCCTAGGATACCAAATCCCTACATTTAGGGTACCCTTAATGTACCTAAGTACTCATTTTAGGGCTGCTAAGTGGGATTCCTTAGCACAAGTTTGGTACCTAGCACACATTCCTACAGAAAATAGGATATCAGGTATGCTAGCTGTTAAGTAAAGTAGACTACCAATCATACTTCGGTATAGTTTAAGATCAACAGGCTTACCTTCATGGTCATTATCAATTTTGACATTTGTGGCTATAGGGATACTTATGCTTTTGGAGTTATCCATTTTAAATTTCTTTATTAACTCTTTAGCATACTTAGATTTGTGAACATAATTACCATCTCTAGTATGTTTATTTTGTAATCCTAAGAAAAAGTTGAGCTCACCTACCAAGCTCATTTCGAATTCACTTTCCATTATTTTTACAAATTCTTTTAAAAATTTAGAGTTGGTGGATCCAAAAATTATATCATCGACATATATTTGGGCAATAAAAATGACATTTTCTAAGATTTTAACAAAAAGGGCAGAGTCAATTTGACCTTGGTTAAATTCCTTAGAGATTAGATAAGTTGATAAGCGCTCATACCATGCCCTAGGTGCTTGTTTCAACCCATAAAGTGTTTTTCTAAGTTTAAAGACATACTCAGGCTTTTCTAGGTCCTCAAATCCTTGGGGTTGCCCTACATAGACTTCTTCTTTGATAAACCCATTTAAAAAGGCAGACTTAACATCAATTTGGTATAGCTTGAACCCTCTGTGGGCTGCAAAGACTAACAACATTCTAATTGACTTAAGTCTGGCTATTAGGGCATAGGTTTCATCATAGTCTAACCCTTCGACCTGACTAAACCCTTTAGCTACTAAGCGGACTTTATTTTTAACTATTTCCCCTTGATCATTTAATTTTTTTCTGAACACCCACTTAGTATCTATAACCGATTCCCCCTCAAGTTTAGGTACTAGTTCCCATACTTGGTTTCTTTCAAATTGGGCCAACTCTTCTTTCATAGCTATGACCCAATCAAGGTCAAGTAGGGCTTCCTCTATAGTCTTAGGTTCAAATTTTGAAATTAACGCGATTTGACTAAGATTTCTATAGGAAGACCTAGTTCTAACTCCTAAGGTTGGATCACCCATAATTTGATCAGAAGGGTGACTGAGTCTGGGATTCTTGGTTCTTCTAGTACTAGGTTTAGCCTTAGGTCCGTCTGGACGGTTCGGTTCAGTGTTTGGTTCAACTACTTGGGTCGGTTTTGTTATTGGTTTAGTTGATACCTCAGTAGTTAGTTCAAGAGTTAGTTCATTTAGAGGTTCAACCAGTGGTTCAATTGACGTTTCAATTGTTGGTTCACTGTCTTCCTGATCAATATTTGATTGGTTCAATTTTTGATTATCGATTTTTGGTTCAATTTCCTCATCAAAAATTAAGTTAGTCATTTCTTCAATTTTGTGAGTTTGTTTATTGTAAACCCTATAGGCTCTACTAGTTGTTGAGTATCCTAAGAAGATCCCTGGGGTTGACTTGGATTGAAACTTACCTAGGTAGTCCTTGGTGTTCATGATGTGGACTTTGCACCCAAAGACTCTTAGGTAGTGTAGGTTAGGCAGTCTATGATAATATAATTCATAAGATGTTTTATTATGTCTTTTATTAATTAGAACCCTGTTTTGGATATAGCATGCTGTGCTTACCGCTTCTGCCTAAAATTGATTAGCTAAGTTAAATTCATTTATCATGGTTCTAGTGGCTTCCTGAAGGGTTCAATTTTTTCTCTCTACTATCCCATTTTGTTGGGGGGGGGGGAGTTCTAGGACAGGAAAATTCATGTATGTACCCATTTATTTTGTAAAATTCTTCAAACTGTTGATTTTCAAATTCTCCCCCATGATCACTTCTAAGTCTTTTGATTTTAGTATCATTTTGGTTTTCAATCATTTTACATAGGTTAATAAATAAGTTGAAAGTTTCATCTTTGGTTTTTAGGAACCTAACCCAGGTCAACCTAGAGTAATCATCGATAATTACTAAGCAGTACCAATTCTCGCTTAGTGACTTGGCTCCATGTGAATCAAATAGGTCAAGGTGCAGGAGCTCAAGTGTGGTTTGGGTTATGTCTGATTGAATTGATTTGTAGTTTGACTTAGTTTGCTTGCCTTGGTTACATGAGTTACAGGTTGTGTTTTCAAAATTCTTAATTCTTGGTACACCTTTAATTAAACCAAGTTGGATAATTTTAGAAATTAGTTTAACATGAGTGTAACCTAATCTCCTATGCCAGAGGTTGGATTCTTCTAATTGAGTCAAGATACATTTTGGTACTGAAGGTAAATTAATAGTATAAACGTTATTTTTCCTAGTACCCTTAAGCATGACTTCTGAGTCTTGAAGGTTTCTAATCAGGCAGTCAGAGTTGGTGAATGTAACTACATAGCCAGTATCACATAGTTGACTTATACTAAGCAAATTGAATTTAAAATTTTCAACCAAGAGTACTTTCTTAATTACAAAATTAGACTTGAGTTCAATGTTACCTGACTCAATGACTTTGAGTGTAGCATTGTTGCCAAATGCTACTGAGCCTAGGTTCTTGAACTTGATTTTGGTGAATTTCAATTTGTCTCCAGTCATGTGTCTGGAGCATCCACTATCCAACATCCATTGGTCCAAATCTTTATATTCCTACACATAAAGTATTTATTGATTTGGATCCAATTAGAGTTAGGGATAGCTTAAAATTGATTTTCACAACCTAGTCTGTCTCACCCAGTCTAGTGTTATCAATTACGTTAATCTTATGGGTTTTGTGAGACAGGTTTTAGAAAATAAAGATTTTAATTTGAAAAGCATGGTTAATTTTGAGAGAATTTAATTAATTTTGAAAATTTTATAAAGTTTATGTTTATTTTGAAAAAAGTGTGTTGAATCGAAGATTAATTGATATTTGTGTTAGATTCAAATTTAACATGTAGTAAAGTGAATTTATTTTTTCAGTAATTGGCTTCCAAGTCTTGGCGAGGCACTAGGCCTTCTTTGGTCGTAGCCTTATTGGAGCAACAACCCTTTCCTTGACAAAGCCTTTTATTGAAAATTCATCTTCAAGTTACTTCTTGAAAAATTTTGGTCTAACTAGTTTGGGTCTTGGATCGGTAGCTTCGACTAGTTCCACCAGAATGGCTTCCCTAACGTACTATCATCTCACCTCCACCCAATACTATGTTGTTCAAATTTCAATTGAACCTTTTTGTCATTAGTCTAACCAGTCCTAAGTCTAAGCATGATAATTAAAATTGCAAAAGGAAATAAACAAGCAAGCAAGCAAGATAAAAAATTATCTAATTATAAATATGACCTTTATATTGGCTCCCCCTGGACTATAGCCTCTATAAGGGTTAGGCAAGATGCGAATCTTGTCCTTGGGGATCCAATACTAGTTTGGTCCAGCTTGTTTACTTAATCATAGCTTGGGGACCCATGCTTGGACTTGGGTTCTATATTGGTTCAACACAGAATAATATGCACGTTGTCTCGACTTAGTTCGATATCCGAGTCCGGATTGGTTAAGACAGACTTCTGCTTTCCAAGGATCATGTCAAGACCCTTAGAACCCGAAGTGAATCGTTTTAAGGCTACCCTGAGCTCCTTGACTTGAGTTTTCAATGAGGAATTCTCTTCCTCAAGCTTTTTAACTTGAGTTGAGTTTCCTTCTTGAATTTGCTTGGTCAAAGACCTCGAGTAGGCCTCCTCTTTCAGGCATTTTACTTCCTGTCGGAGGGAATCGGCCTGGATCTTGGATTTCGCTAAACTACAAGATAGATAAGAAATTAACTTTGACAATTCATATTCAGAGTAACCTCTTACCGTAATTTGCCCGTTCTCCGAGATTGTAAGTCTTTCGTCGTCTGGTTCCGACTCTGATATGGAGTCGACGTCTTCCAAGGCGGTTAGGGCGAGGAGATTTGAGTGTGGGACTTCTTCTTCTTCTTTGGAAGAGGATTCATATCAGGTGGCTTGGAGAGCCTTCTTTCTTTGCGCCTTCTTGGTCTCCTTCAGATTGGGGCACTCTGACTTGAAATGCCCCTTTTTGTTGCACTCGTAGCAGGTAACGTTGGACTTGCTCTTCGAGCTTGTTGAAGGTTCTGATGGATCTTCCTTTCTTCGGCTTGCTTTCTTTTTGTTCGTTTGGTGCTTTAGGTCTTTGTAGTAGTCCCGAGCTAGCTGAACAAACTTGGGTCGATCCCCTTCACTATCTTTTGAATCCGAGTCTGAGTCAGACTCGGGTGCTGGTTGAATCTTCTTCTTGGGAGCTTTGCCTTGAGATTTACCTGCAACGAAAGCTATACCTTTCTCGATCAAGGTAGTGTTAGTTTGTTCATGCAGTTCTAATTCAGAAAGAGTTCGTCTAATTTGATTTCAGATATGTTCCTTGAAACTTTGTAGGCATCTACCATAGACGCCCACAGTGAGTTTCTCGGAAAAGAGTTAAGCGTATACCTGATCAGGTCATGGTTTTCAACCTTATGACCTATCGTGTGCAGCCTGTTCATTAATTCTTGAATTTTGGCATGGAGTTGGGTCGCAGACTCACCGTCGTGCATTTTGATTGTATAGAGTATGTTCAGCAACAGATCTCTTTTACTGATCCTTGTGTCGAAAGTGCCATTGTGAAGCTCGATCAGCTTGTTCCAAAGCTCCTTCGTGCTATTGAAGGGTCCCACCCGGTTCAGTTCCTCCTTGGTTAAGCCACATTGCAAAGTCTAGGTCGCCTTTGCATCGACTTCAATTTTCTTCTTTAGCGAGGCGTCCCACTCGGTATAATGTTGCACCACACCTTGTGCATTCTTGGGAATTTCCAACCCATGGATGATTATCCACATGTCCACCTGAGTTTTCAGGTGGACTTCCATCCTGCTTTTTCAGTAGGAGAAGTCTTCTCCACTGAAAAGAGGAGGTCTGGCAGTGCTGTATCCCTCTTGCATGGCCATTGGGATTTACTGAAAAAGAAATAACAGAAAAAACTTGTTCCAAGACTGAGTCTTTGATTAGTAGTGAAGGACGAAATTAATAACGAAAATAGATCAAGTGGTGTTGCACCAACTTCGATTAACGAGAAAATTCAAGCGAGAAGAATTTAAAAAAAAATCGTAAATCCAAAAAAACCTTCTCAAACTGGTAGTTGCACCAAGTTTGAGCCACCCGCTTTGATACCACATGTTGGATCGGAGTAAATCGATAGAGGGGGGGTGAATATCGATCGAAAATTTTCAAACAATTTAAGAGAAATACGCAGTGGAAATAGTAAAGCAAAGTCGCTAACACGATTTGTTTTACTTGGTTCGGAGTCACGGTCGGCTCCTACTCCAAGGCCCACGGTCCTTGACCGTTTATGTTGGGCAATTCTATATTCGTAAAAGTGATTACAGTTTCGAGTACCAATATAGGATCAGAAAAAGCAGTTGCAACACTTAAGAAAATTAACAGTTTTACTGACGACCAAAGTGGATGAAATTTCGGACCAGTGGGTCATCGTCGGCGCTTGAATCGCGAATACAGAGTGTGCCGGAGCGTAGCGCTTAAGCGAAAGTGTTGAAACCGAATTGAGCGAGTTGTTCTGAAGCCTTGGGGGTGAACCCCCTTTTATAGTCGTCTCCTGGGCGCGTGTGTTGAAGGAGGCACCTACACGTGGCCTCTCCTGCGCAAACTCTAATCCGCAGGCTCAGTTAGCGCTTATCCCCTTCATTAAGGCTCTTGAGCTGTCTGGGGTGTTGGTGCAGGAAGCACCATATCGAACCTTATTTTGATATTTGCAAAGGATTCAAAGTTAAGTACTATTTGTGATATAACGATGTTACTCAAGTGTGCAGGAAAAGTCCTAGGAACACTAGGCACGAAGTCTTGGTTCTAGGAATTGGGCACTAAGTCCTGTCATAAGGTTGGGCACTAAGTCTTGGTCGTGGACTGGGCACTAAGACCTGGCCAAGGGCTGGGCACCAAAGACCTGGTTCGAGGAATTGGGCACTAAGTCCTGGTCACGGACTGGGCACGAAGACCTGGTGAGTAAAGCTGGGCAAAAGTCCAACCGGAGGAGCCGGTTGACAAAAAGGTAAATTCTCCTGAGAGGAGTAGGTGAGGACGCGTTCCCCGTAGAGGGAATATTTGGCGTCGGTTCGACCTAGGGTTCCATTTTGGAGACCCGAAGTCAGAACCAAGATAGCTACGGCTGTAAATAATGACTAACAATCTTGCTTGGTTTATTTTGGAACTAACCTTGGTTACAGGGACCAAAAGATTGTGTTTCTGCAGCTTAGACGCCCCAAAGGAGTGGGGTGGTTCACTCGGCTAGGCGCCCGGGAGATCACGGGCGCCCAAGGTCAAGGCCAAAAACTGCCAAGAAGCAAGACTGCTTCGAAACCACACTGGGCTAGGGGCCCACTAGGTCCCGGGCGCCCAAGGTTAAAGCCAAAGCGATCATTGAAGCAAATATGCCACGAAGCCATTGGACCAGGTCAACTCAGGCGCCCGAGAGTGTTGGAACTTGGATGGCTAGAGGGGGGATAAATGTAGCCAGACACTTGAGCTTTAGCTCTTTTCAATTTTCTGCACCTCAAATGTTAGTAGCACAACGGAAGCACAAGAAAAACAGAGTTGTAGAAAACTAAACCCTAAACTAAGCACAAACACAAAAATGCTAACAAGAGGATTTACAAGGTTCGGGGATAACTTGCCCGTACTCCTTGGCGTGCCTTTAAGGTGGGTGATCCCTTGATCGTCGGCAGATCAAGCCCCAGAAAATCCGAATAGTAGGCAACCTCCTTCTCGGTGGAGTAACCTTTCCACAGCATTTCAAGATGTTGAAGTATACATTATAGGAAACACAAGAAGGATCTTCCTTAGCACTTAGAACCACAAGAACACAAGCAAACTTCTCTGAGCTCCACCCAGCGCAGATCTCACGCAAGACTCTCCTCTTCGTGTCTTCTAGCTGATGAACTCAAGCTTCTTGTTTCTCTTCTCCCAAGTGCCCAAGTAACAGAAGGTTGCTTCAAGGACCACAGTTGCTTGCTCAAGATGATGGAACAGCAGATAGCACAAGCACACATCAAGAAGTGTTCGCAACAAGCTCTAGCCAGAGATCTCTTCAGCCCTACTCCGCTACGCAGCTTAAGTCTTCTCCACTATCCCAGGTTACCACCTCACTGCAGGCTCCAGCTGCTCACCTGCCAATGCCAGCAACCACTGAGCTCTCCCTGGACTCCCTGAGCTTCCCTCAGCCAAGCTCCAGTCAGCAGCTTCAGCCGTTGTAACCTGAGATGGCAAATGGACAAACCTGCTCCAAGGAAAGGTTTCCTTTGACTCTCCTTGAGTATTTGAATCCATCCCTGTCACCTGCACACTTAATCAGAGCATTAGCACAACATATCAAGTAGAAAATCATGTATCAGAGATTAAGCGCAGAGAATCAAATCGATCACCGGACCGATCAGAGTGAAGCCTGATCGGTCACCAGACCGATCAGGATAGGCACAGACCGATCAGGATGAAGCCTGATTGGTCCACTGTGAGAAAATCGTAATCGCGCACATCAGATCCTAGGTCGTGGATTGGTCACCGAACCGTTCAGGAGCTGATCAGTGGGGGAACTCAACTCATTGTGTGCTCCTTGATCGGTCACCAGACCGATCAGGAGCCAAGCAGTGAGTGAACTGCCTGCTCCCTGATCGGTCACCAGACCGATCAGGAGCCGAGCAGTGAGGGAACTGCCTGCTCCTTGATCGGTCACCGGACCGATCAGGGGCCGGGCTGTGATGGAACTGCCTGCTCCCTGATCGATCACCGGACCGATCAGGAGCCGGGCAGTAGGTTCACAAGCTCACTGTGTGCTCCCTGATCGGTCACCAGACAGATCAATCATCGCTGGATCGGTCACCAGACCGATCCACGAAGGAGCACCCTGCCAACTTCCCAGATCGGTCACCAGACTGATCCAGGCAAGGTCAAATCTCCTCTAAGTCATGAGAACAAGCCTCCGACCCATTTGTGACTCATGTCATGCCCAGCTTCACTCACTGGGACTTCAACCTAGCCCTCCAAGCTAGGAACTGGCTGTTGGGACCGGGTGCATGTTGACAAGGATACGGGTTCGTAAAATTTTAAATTTTTACGTGCAGCGGAAGAACTAGCATAAAATAATTTCTCAAATTACTTTAACCACGTATCTAGCATGCAACCTTATGATGTGTGGACATGATCATAAATTAAAACTTTGCGGAAAAGTAAACTAATTTACTAAGTACCTCGCGTAACTCGAAGTAAGGAACGAGATCCAACCGTAGCGTCCCTTGGAAGCTCCGCCTCTATTCGCGTCCATGCCGAGTTCTCTTTAGGATGACTTCGCAAAGTCACGAGTTTTGTGCCGACGAGAACTACTAGATTCTCTAAAGGCACAACTAGAAGATCAAGAGAGAAGAAAGGAAACTAACCACAAAGAATCGGAATCTAAATTCCGGGAAGGTAGGAGATGCGATCCGCTTCTTCTTCTTCTTCTTCGGTTCCTTCTTGATGGAAGCTTGCGCCGGCCCTAGGAGGAGGAAGCACCGGCCCTAGGTGGTGTAGCTTGGGCGCCGGCCCTAGGATTAGGGGATGTGGGCGCCGGCCCTAAGGGGAAGGGAGAAGGAGAGGGAGAGATTAAGAGAGAAAGGGAAGGAGCTACTAATCTCTTGATAACTCAATTGGAATTAAAGGCTTGCCTTTGGTTCCTTTATATAGTAGCATCTCCCTTGCCAAGTCTCCCTCTTAACGGAATTATCATAACAAATTTATCCTATAAATTCTCTTATGAATTATTCCGTTTAAGCCAAGTTTTATTATAACTAACTTTATAATAAAACCAAATCTATATCTCCTTTTATTATAGAATAAATTTTACAAGAAATTTATAAACTTTCTTATTATGAAAAAATCAATTCATAATTGATTTTATAAAATTAAAATAAACCATTCCATGGATCATTTTAATTTCCATAAAAGAATAAATTTCTATAAATTTATTTATATAAATTTCTTTACACAAATTTATTTATCCATAATTTATAAAACAAATCGCGCTAGATTTATTTTATTAATTAAACAAAATAAATTGGTTTCTTCCCCTTGATGTTGCCGGCCAAACCAAAGGGGTTTGACACCCTCTTTGGCCGGCCAAACTAAGCCGAACCGATCACGAATTAAACTCATTTAATTCGCCCAATAAGCCTTCAAAAGACTTAGCCACTTTTAGCTTCCATTGCGCCTCTGATAAATTCAGATTCGACTTATTTCTCATGATCAGAAAATCCAATTTTTCAACTCGTTTTAAATCCCTCGGATTACTCGTAGTGCGTGTGACTAAATAGGCTTTCGATTTATGTTGGCCGTCTATAATCAACCAATTATAGAACGATCATGAGTGGCACCTAGTAGTACATCATGACCCCCAATTAATCGAAAGATCAACGGTTTGACCTCAGAAGTAATTCTGAAACCCTTCAGCGGCTCTAATGGATCGTGCCTCATTCCCTTCACCATCTTATACCCACTTGGTTCAGGACACGGTCTATGTGTGTCAGTCCCCACTAGGCTGACTATGTCACACCTAGCCCAAGTAGTGTCTTTCTCGTCCTTTGGATTTCTAATTACTCTCATGTATTTAAGAGACTCATACTCTAAACATGATATGCTCTGGCCAGAGGCTTTGAGTAACAATCCGACGATAGGCCTGGGTATACATCTCCTCGCAAGGAGTGGTGAATCCTTTGTAGGCTGTTCAAACATCTTCGGGCACTTCGGCTTATACCCAACCATCCTGGGTCCACACCTCCTTGGAGATGCTTGCTTAAGATGTTAAAGTATAAGTCTCCATGACCAAGATGACCTGAACACCGCAAGTCAAAGGAACATCGCACTTAAGCTGCGGTAAGAACTTCACTGACCTGTCTATGTATAGACTACCATGTGAAGTTTTACAGCTAGTCACTCCAATGAACTAGTTCCCTTAACTAGCATCCATGTTTATCTCCGGACATCCCAATGTCGCCAGCCAGTGAGAAACAGCTGATTAGAGAATAACCCATGCTAGTCTCAACAGAATTGATAGTGTCCGTATTTATCAATTCATCGACTAGGGATATTTTCAATACTTCACATTTGCACATTTAGAGATAATCACTAGTTGTGATCCCATCACAAATTCTCTTATGCTGTGAGTTGTATTGCGGACATTCAGTAGATGAGTTTAAGATCCCAATCAAATACACAAACATGTATACTCAAATAGTGAATTATCATTTATTAAAATAAATGTTTACAATCATAAGGCGATTGCCTTAGAACACTTCTCTCATATCACTAACAAACTCCCACTTGGCCTAATGCCAATCGCTACGGTATCCAATACCACAAGCTCTAACATGACCCTCAAACTTGCTCTGAGGCAAGGCCTTTGTTAAAGGATCCGCTAAATTCCTTTCAGTGGGAATTTTCTCAATTTGTATATCATTCCTACTTATAATCTCTCTGATCAGATGATAGCGGCGAAGCACGTGTTTGGATCGCTGATAAGACCTTGGTTCCTTTGCTTGTGCAATAGCTCCATTGTTGTCGCAGTATACCGGCACTGCTTCATCAATGGTTGGAACCACGCCAAGTTCGGAGACGAACTTCTTGATGCAGACTGCTTCCTTTGCTGCTTCCGAAGCTGCGATATATTCCGCTTCTGTGGTGGAATCCGCTACGGTGTCTTGTTTGGAACTTTTCCAACTTACTGCGCCTCCATTCAAAGTAAATACGTATCCAGACTGAGATTTGGAAACATCTTTATTTGTCTGGAAACTGGCATCTGTATACCCACGTATTACCATATCTCCTTCTCCATATATTAGGAACACATCCTTAGTTCTTCTTAAGTACTTAAGGATTGTCTTAACAGCCGCCCAATGATCCATTCCTGGATCCGACTGGTATCTTCTTGTGACGCTCAAAGCATACGATACATCGGGCCTTGTACATAACATAGCATACATGATAGTTCCTATCGCGGATGCATAAGGAATCTTATTCATGCAAATCCTCTCGTCTTCTGTGCGCGGACACATAGACTTTGAAAGGTTGATCCCATGCCTGATGGGAAGGTAACCTTTCTTGGATTCCGACATGCTAAACCTTTTTAGCACTCGGTCTATATATGTAGACTGCGAAAGACCAAGCAACCGTTTTGATCTATCTCTATAGATTCTAATCCCAAGGATATAGGTTGCTTCTCCCAGGTCTTTCATGGAGAAAGTTTTGGACAACCAAATTTTAACTGTTTGTAAGACTGATACATCGTTTCCTATAAGTAAGATGTCATCGACATATAATACTAGGAATATGACTGCACTCCCACTAACCTTCTTGTACACACAAGGTTCGTCTGGATTTTGTGAGAAATCAAACTTTTTGATTGTCTCATCAAAACGGATGTTCCAGCTCCTAGATGCTTGCTTCAGTCCATATATGGATCATCGAAGCTTGCATACTTTGGTTTTATCAACCGATGTGAAATCTTCAGGTTGTATCATGTATACATCCTCAAGCAGGTTTCCGTTAAGGAAAGTTATTTTCACATCCATTTGCCATATCTCATAATCATAATGAGCTGCTATGGCTAGGAGCATCCGAATGGATTTAAGCATAGCTACTGGCGAATAGGTTTCGTCATAATCAATTCCTTGCTTCTGACGATATCCTTTTGCCACTAATCTAGCCTTAAAGGTAACAACATTACCTTCCATGTCGGTTTTCTTCTTGAAAACCCACTTGCACCCTATGGGCTTAATCCCTTCAGGTGGGTTAACCAAGTCCCATACTTGGTTTTCGTACATGGAATCCATTTCCGACTTCATGGCCTCAAGCCATTTGTCCCTTTCTGAACTTTTCAGAACATCTTCATAACTGATAGGT
>JAGFNQ010008091.1:62291-167773 GCA_024364735.1 Boesenbergia rotunda | reverse complement strand
AGATGAACTAGGTCAATTCGAAAGGAGTCGAGTTTGGGACTTAGTCCCTAGACCTAAGAAGACCACCATCATTGGAACCAAATGGGTCTTCAAAAACAAATTGAACTATAAGGGAGAAATCATTAGAAACAAGGCACGTTTGGTAGCCAAGGGCTATAGTCAAGTTGAAGGCCTTGATTATGATGAAACTTATGCTTCCGTGGCACGATTAGAATCCATTCGATTGATGCTTGCATTTGCAGCACATCGTGGCTTCAAATTATACCAAATGGATGTCAAATCGACCTTTCTAAATGGTCTAATAAGAGAAGAGGTCTACGTCGAACAACCACCGGGGTTGAGAATTCCGAATTTCCAAACCACGTATTCAAGCTCAAAAAGGCACTTTATAGTCTTAAACAAGCACCCCGGGCTTGGTATGAGCGGTTGTCGACATTCCTAATTGAGAAGGACTTTGTTAGAGGCCAAATAGACCCTACATTATTTCTACGAAGAGATGGTGACAATATTTTTGTAGCCCAAGTATATGTCGATGACATAGTTTGTGGCTCAAACAATAAGGGCTATTTAAATAAGTTCATTGGACACATGAAGAGTGAATTTGAAATGAGTCTAGTGGGAGAGTTGACTTTCTTCTTTGGACTTGAAATCAAGCAAACTCGCGATGGTATCCATGTGCACCAATCAAAGTATACACAAGAAATGCTTCAAAAATTTAACATGAGTGATTCAAAGGAGGTAACCACTCCCATGGATACAAACACAAGATTAGACAATGATGAGAGTGGTAAACCCGTTGATTTAACTCAATATCGAAGCATGATAGGTAGTTTGCTATACCTCACAGCTAGTCGACCGGATATCCTATTTGCTGTGGGTATGTGCGCTAGGTATCAAGTGTGTGCCAAGGAATCTCATTTGATCGCTGTTAAGCGAATTTTGAGATATCTCAAAGGCACAATTGGAGTCGGTCTATGGTACCCCCGTACCGAATCATTTGATTTAATTGGCTATACAGATTCCGACTACGCTGGATGTAAGTTGGATCGGAAGAGCACAAGTGGGGGTTGCCAATTCTTAGGTTCGTCCTTAGTGAGTTGGTCAAGTCGAAAGCAACATTGTGTTGCTCTCTCCACAACCGAGGCAGAATACATCGCCATGGGAGAGAGCGTATCGCAATTGTTGTGGATGATACATACTTTAGAGGACTATGGATTGAGTTACAAGGGTGTGCAAGTGTTATGTGATAACATTAGCACAATTAACCTAACCAAGAATCCAGTCCATCATTCTAGGACTAAACATATTGAAGTGCGTCACCACTTCATTAGAGATCATGTGGCTAGGGGAGAAATTGTACTCTCACATGTAGAGTCCAAATCAAACCTAGCTGACATTTTCACTAAACCACTCCCCGAAAATGAATTTAATTTCCTAAGTCAGGAGTTGGGAATGTGTAGCGCTTCATAGTTTTCCTAAATGCATACAAAACCCTTCATGATTATTTCGAATTGTTGGGAAACAATTGGGTAACTTTGGGGACATCTCACACAAACTATAAGGTTTACCAAAACATTTTTGTTTGCTAGAAATGGGGTGAGATGTTAGGATCAACTCAATTTCACAAAATGTCAATGCATCCATTGAGAAATTAAGTTGACGAGATAATAATCACTTCGGTGACCAAATATGGGGAAAACCAATGCATAACATATGTGTATTTGGCTCCATGATCATACTTGGACATTCCAATCAAGGAAACTTGATTGGAACCTTGGATTTGGCACAAATTGTTTGAATGATTGTTGTTTGAGTTTGACTCCACTTTGGTGGAGCAAAGTGACTTGTTCAAACCCTAAGGACCTTTGATCCTTGATTGGGGATCAATTATAGACGAGGGACGGCTTCCAAGATCGATATCCTTCACCAAATCCCTTTGGAAATCATGTAACAATCTGAAATTGAAAGTTTCAGATCGTATCTAAAAGTTTCAGGAACCCTGATCGGTCACTGGACCGATCAGGAGTAGGGCTGATCGGTCCCCGGACCGATCTGGCTCCATCCTGTAACGATCGGTCCACAGACCGATCGGAGGGGCAGCAGTGACTTTACGAAATCTTGACCAAACTTACTGAGCTAGCCTGGATCGGTCCCCAGACCGATCTGGCACCCTATGGTGATCGGTCCACAGACCGATCAGGGGGCTCACAGGTTTCCCTCCGAACCCTACTGTTCGTGTCCTGATCGATCAGCCGATCGATCAGGAGAGCGCCTGATCGGTCACCCGACCGATCAGGCCCAGGTCAGTTCGATCAGGCTAAAGCCTGATCGGTCCGGGCGCTATCAGATCGAACGGTGATCCGTTCAAACGCATTAAATTGTGGTTGGTGGACCGATCCACCAACCGATTAATTCCTTCGAAACCTTTCATTGCCGAACCCTAGCGCCGAAACCTCCCACTTGCGCGACCTTCACTTCGTGCGAGAGCTTCCCCAGTGCCTTTGTCTTTCTCTCATGAGTGTGCGCGTGCGGTTCTAAGAGGGTTCTTCCGAGCTCTGTCTTCTTCCTGCGTCCTGCGACGTTCTCTCTTGCTGAGGGGCTTTGCGATCTCTCTTGCGCCGAAGGTTTCTCCTGCGCAAGCCTTTCTTCCTTTCAGATTTCAAGAACCTCACCAATGGCACCTAAGTAAGTTTTTGTCTCAGTTTTCCCTTCAAATTAGTTCATAGATTATGCTTTCTCGCTAACCATGTTTTGTATTGTGCCGTGACCTTCGTGTGTTGGCCGTGACCCATCTGTGCCATATCTTACCCTTGATCAATTCTTCCTCATGCTTAAATTGTGTTCGTATGATCATGTTTACCTTGTGTCTCTGATTGAACTGTGTTTTCTCAATCATGGTGTCTTGATCACGTTCTCTAATTGGGTCCTTGATTACATCTTGATCAAATCTTAACTTATATTATGATTCGAATCACTTGATCAAATCCTCTGTTATGACCAATTCCAATCTCTAGAAAATCTTCTAAGGGTAAGGAACCTATGGAGGGAAGCTCAAAGGGCAAAGGCCCTTCACATCTACACCTCCTCCAAGGCCTCCACCACCCCCACATACTAGATTTCAGAATATTACTTTGGCTCTAAACTTCTAGTGGCATAATTTCAAACTAATGTCATGTCGAACTATAGACCAATCCTTCATCTATGAATATTGCCCAACAGTCCGATGAGTTATTGCACATTATAATCTTCAATCCATTCTCTATCTTGAGAGGCCAATCAATCTTGACTTGGTCTCTGAATTCTATAATAACATGGTGAGTGGAGAAGGAACGGGGTGGAGGACTCGTGTCACCAGTGTCGACCTTGATTTTAATCGATCCACTTTTACTGATTTTCTTGGGTGTCGCCGGTCAGACAATGATTTCTTTCTCTACCCTTACCCTCCTAATCCTCTTCCGGTTCCCTTCGATGGAGTAACTCCTGATTCCATCTACGAGTACTTCCTAGGACATCCCAGGCCAAGGGGTTCCGGTAAGCGCACCAGTGATTTCCCCACATTTCCTGCTCTTCGCCTTTCCCCTGTTGACTATGTGTTGTTTAAGATCATCACAAATTATCTCCTACCAACTACTTCGAAACACCTGGATGAGATTCACCCGTTCCACTGCTTGATGCTCTACGGAATCCATCAGCAGTTAGATTTTGATCCAGTGGCTTCGGTCTATTTCTCTATCATTGTCCATAGTCTGCCGTACATCCAGACAGTTTACATGCCATTTGTCCATATCATCACTGCCTGGCTAGAGTCGGTTGGCATTGACGTTTCATAGGGCCGCATTGTACCCATGGTTCGACAAGACTGCCATCTGGATCGTCGCATGCTCGCTCAGTCCGGCATTGTTCTCGGGCCCCAGGGGTTGAGGTGGAAGGATCGCAGACGTGAGGGGGAGCTACCGAGAGCAGTTCATGACCAGGGGCCGCCAGCTGATACTGCAAATTACGACGGGTGGACTCCTGACCTACGCTGGCAGGTTGCGGAGATAGAGCGGATGATAGAGCACGAGTTGCATATCTCCGAGCTCTGGCGACGGGAGGTCAGCTCAGAGTGTCAGTCTTTTGATCGCCGTCTCGATGCTCTAGCATCTGATGTCTCTGAGATCAGCTTATTCCAGGATGCGTGGTATGAGGAGTGGTACCATCATGCGTATCCTGGTGGTGGGTCCCCCAGCATTCCTCTACCAGGGGACGTTATCTACATTGCTGATTCCTCAGATGATGACCACGCAGGGGATTAATGACATTAACTTTTATGATGAGTGTCCTATTTGTTTGTACTTTGATGCATATGTCTTGCATCTTGTTATTTCTCTGGATGGTTTATGCTTTGACTTTTCTGAATTTGCCTTGCATGTCTATTTTACTTGCGTATGTTTATTGTTGATGCTATGCTGTACTATCTGCATATTTAATACATAGCTATCTTCATGCTTATGATGCCATGCTCATATGATACATATGCTTGTTTTGCCATGCCTATATCTGTTTGTCATATGTATTCATATGCTTATCAAAAATCAACCAAATCTTTGTTGTTTTGGGATACCCCTAGGGTTGAGGGGGAGTATGGTTTAAACTTAACAACCCTTCTAGACCCCTTTTCGGTGTTCAACAAAGGGGGAGAGTGTTGGTTGGTTAAGTTTAGGATGATTATATTGTAGGGGGAGGATCTTGATTCCCCTATGATTCTGGAAGTTGAGAAATTGATTGAGAATCCCTAAACTTAAAATCGGATTGTCAAACAACAAAAAGGGGGAGATTGTTGATGCAGTCTGACCCTGATTGTTGTTTTGGTGTTGACATCGATTTTAGTTTAGGTTGATTATGATGATTATGATTAAGTCCTGGTCGGGGATCAGGCATGGTATGGAAAATCCTAGCTTGGAGGGCTAGGTGTTGGAAAATCCTAACCTGGAGGGTTAGGTGTTGAAAATCTTAGCTTGGAGGGCTAGGTGTGTGAAAAGTCTTAATTCGGAAGAGGTGGGTGAAAAGTCCTAGCTTGGAGGGCTAGGTGAAAAGTCCTAACTTGGAGGGTTAGGTGAAAATTCCCATCTTGGAGAGTTAGGTGAAAAAGTCCTGGCTTGGAGGGTCAGGTCCTAGCTTGGAGGGCTAGGTTTGGAAAGTCCTAATCCGGAAGAGTTGGGTGAAAAGTCCTAGCTTGGAGGGCTAGGTGAAAAGTACTAACTTGGAGGGTTAGGTGCAAATTCCCAACTTGGAGGGTTAGGTGAAAAATCCTTAGCTTGGAGGGCTAAGGTGGATGAAACCCTAGCTTGGACGGCTAGGTTGGAGCCCCTGGATCGGTCTGGTGACCGATCAGGGAGTTGGCACGGTGCTCCTTCATGGATCGATCTGGTGACCGATCCAGCGATGACTGATCGGTCTGGTGACCGATCAGGGAGTATGCGTTTCACCCATTGCTTTGCTCCTGATCGGTCTGGTGACCGATCAGGGAGCAAACAGTGAGGTTGAGTTCCCTTGCTGAACTGCTCTTGATCGGTCTGGTGACCGATCGGGATCACTGTGCAGATCGTTCTGGAGAACGATCCAGCATTGCAGGTTCCTCTCTATGATCGATCAGGACGGAGTCTGATTGGTCTGGTCACGACCTGATCGGTCTGGTCACGACCTGATCGGTCTGGTGACCGATCAGGAGGTTTCCTGATCGGTCCGGTGATCGATCAGGAGGTCTGGACTGTGAAGCTCAGAAATCGCCCGATAAAGGGGTGGATCGGTCGGGTGATCGATCAACAACCTGGGATCGGTCTGGTGATCGATCCAGGAGAGTCCCAAAGAAATCGTGATTTCTAATTGAGCGTTGGGGACCGATCAGGACGGAGCCTGATCGGTCTGGACCCAGCCTGATCGGTCTGGTGACCGATCAGGAGGCTCTCCGATCGGTCCGGTGACCGATCACTTTAATTCAAAATGCACTGTCAGACGCTCTGATCGCGTCTGAACGTATCCGATTCTCTGCGCTTAACTTCTGATTCTTGATTTACTGAGTGATATGCTGTTCTAATACTCTGATCAAGCTGCAGGTGACAGGGAAGGATTCAATCACTCAAGGAGAAGTCAATGGAGGCTTTCCTTGGAGCAGGTTTGTCCGTTTTCCATCTCAGGTTGCAACGGCTGGAGCTGCAGACTGGAGCTGCTGACTGGAGCTTGGCTGAGGGGAGCTCAGGAAGTCCAGGGAGGGCTCAGTGGTAGCTGGCATTGGCAGGGAAGCAGCTGGAGGCTGCAGGAGATGCTGTCACCTGGTGCTGAGTGGAGAAACAAAAGGGCTGAAGAAGGCTTCGTTGAAGCAGAGTTCTATAGTTCGCGAACTGAGTTCTTGCTGTGCCTTTGTGTTCTCCACATCTTGCTTGCGTGTTCTGAAGTTCCATCATCTTGTGCAAGCAACTACAATCTGTGATGCAACCATTCATTACTTGAGCGCTTGAAGGAGGGAACAAGAAGCTCCGAGTCCAACAGCGAGAAGACACGAGGAGAGGGCTCTTGCGTGAGATCATCGCTGGGTGGAGCTCTGAGGGAGCTTACTGTGTTCTTGTCTTTGCTAAGTGCTAAGTAAGATCTTTCTTGTTGTTTCATTGTGCTTAAACATATATATGTGATTGAAACGCTGTGGAGAGGTTTCTCCACCGAGAAGGAGGTTGCTTTCTATCCGGTGATAACCGGGGCTTGATCTGCTAACGATCAAGGGATCGCCCACCTTAAGGGCACGCCAAGGAGTAGGGGCAAGTTATCCCCGAACCTTATAAACCCTCCTTGTTAGTGATCTTGCTAGTTGTGTTGATTTGTCTTTGTTTCCTATTTTCTACATACTCTGTTCCTGCTACTTCCGCTGTGCTACTAACAACTCTGAGTGCAGAAATTTGATAAGTGACAAAGGTCAAAGTGTTTGGCTATATTCACCCCCCCCCCTCTCTAGCCATTCGGGTTCCAACACAGGCTACTAACAGACTCTTACCAAGCTTGTTTCGCCAAGAAGAAACAACCATAAATGAGCTCCCTTAAATAGAACTCGAGGCTGATTTGACGGTTACCAGTCGACTAGTCCAGTACCAGTTGACTGGTCGAATTCAAATGACAATTCAAATTCTGGTCACCATCAGTCGACTGGTCCTGGACCAGTCGACTAATCTTCCTGTGGACCCTATCAGTCGACTGGACCCTCACCAGTCGACTTGTCCACTTCTTAAGTCTAAGGTTACCCTTCCCGAGTATATTTTTCTCAGCACTCGACCCCTCACGACCTAGTTGACTCATCATCCATCAACCTCGATCTGTTGCCTTCAAGCTCTCTTCGACTTTGGCTCCCGTCCCTTAGATGCGCACACAAGCCCTCGGCTTGCCTCCATGCCATCCTTCATGCATGCCTCGAAGTCCGCTTCCCTCAGCTCATCGTTCCTGCTCTAGCAGCCTCGACCTGTTGCCTTCAATCCCTCTTTGACTTTGACCCTCGTCCCTCAGATGCGCACACAAGCCCTCGGCTTGCCTCCATGCCATCGTTCATGTATGCCTCAAAGTCCGCTTTCCTCGGCTCATCATCCTTGCTTTGTCCATGGTCCCTCGGATGCGCATACAAGCCCACGACTTGCCTCCATGCCACCCTTTACCGTACCCGAAGATGTCCAACCAATTCTATGTGTATCCTGCAAACCTGCACACTCACATACACATATTAGATCAATATGAAATCCTAACTTAATTATATTGACACGCACATCAAAACTCATGATCCTCCCGATCATACTTGGGCCGATTGCCCCAACTGAGGAGATCAAGCTACGAGTGCCCCGTCGGAAACCTGCGGCCCCTCCGGCTCCTCCAAGGAAAAGGACCGCTCGACTAGGGCTACTGAGGAGGAGGAGGACTTTGTTCCTCTCTCCAAGCATCACTGGAGGGTGACACCGACTACCGCGGAGCTAGAGGGTGAGGCCGACCTCCCTCTCAGAGCTCCTAAGGACTCCAGCAGCCCCAAGGGCAAGAGGGTGAGACCCGACGAGCCTGCATTTACCAGTGTTCGCCTGCACTGGAAGGTAAAAGTGGGTGAGAAGGCAGCGACTGGAGGCTTCTGACCAGTCCAGCTGAAAGAGCTGCCACGGGGGAGATATCCAGCAACCGAGTTGTCCTCCAGCACCGATGATGGCGCGCTCGATCCGTCAAGCATACCTGCCTCCCCGCGCGCGCCTCCTAGCACTACTTATAGGATCGGTGCCGTCGATAGAGGGGGGGTGAATATCGACAGTAAAAACTTTCGCGGAAATCATCTTTCGGATCTTCATTCTAGACTCAGAGTTAGTGCGGCGGAAAATATACAGAACGAAGAAAAACAAACAACACAGCGCACGCGGGATTTTACTTGGTTCCCGACCCCCCAGGGTCAGTACATCCAAGGCCTAAGCACGGGAATGCCCGCCCACTAATGGAATCCTTTCCAGACTTTCCGGAGGCAGAGAAACCCGTCTTACAGTGCAGATATTACAATAAAAAATATATGAAAAATAAGTGCTGAATGTAAATTAAACCAACTGAAAAGAATCGAAGCCTCGGTTGATCTGGATCTCCAAAGTGCCGCGCACTTCCTCCTAGAGCCTCCTTGGTCGCAGAGCTTCGTCATTAGCGGTTTCTTCTGTTTGGAGTGCTCAGAATGATTTTGGAAGTTGTGTGCTGAGTCTTGGGGTCGAGGCCCCTTTTATAGGCTTCATTGGGGCGGCTGTGATCACCGGGGTGCCTCAAAGGGCTTGGTCAAACCTTATCTTCACGCCGAACTCATCGCAGCCGATAAGGCATCTGACCAGGGTGCCCTGGACCTCCCAGGCGCCTCAATGACCTAAGTCAAAGCTTATCTCTGCTTCGAACTCGCAGCAGCAAATACAGCTTTGAACCAGGGCACCTGTATCATCCGGGGCGCCTGAATGAAGACCTGCTTGGCTTCCTTTCACTGAGGCACCTCCTTCAATGGGGGCACCTGGATGAAGACTGGGTTTTGCCTCATTCATTGAGGCACCTCCTTCAATGGGGGCGCCTGGCATCCAGTCTTCCAGGCGCGTTGTGTGTTGTTCGCTTGCTTTGTCTTCCATTCTAGGTACCTGCAAAATATACAAATACAAAGCAAATATACACACAATCTTAGCCTTAACGAGATGGTTCTAACTTCGGATTTCCATGAAATCCGAGGTCGAACCGACGCAAGTTCTCACCCCCGGGAACGCATCTTTCACCTACTCCTTTCAGGAGATGGTTGCCACCCAGTCCATTCGGGTGGACTTTTGCTTAGCTTCAGATACTCTCGGATCTCGAGACATCTGAACCTCGACCCGTCTCTACTTCTGTCCTTCGTCATCGCTCAGCTAAGTTGCTCAATCCCTCGGACCAAGACTTCGTGCCCAAACCCTATGTCCAAGACTTCGGTGCCCAACCCTCGACCAGGTCTTCGTGCCCAATTCCTCGAACCAGGTCTTCGGTGTCCAACCCTCAGTCAGGACTTAGTGCCCAATTCCTCGAACCAGATCTTCGTGCCCAACCCTCGGTCAGGTCTTAGGTGCCCAACCCTCGGCCAGGACTTAGTGCCCGATCCATGATCAGGACTTCGTGCCCAATTCTCCGAACCAGGACTTCGTGCCTAGGTTAACTAGGGCTTTGGTTCATATTGTTACTCTTCTCTTGACTTACCCTTCCCTTGTTCAATGTATCACTGACTTAAGCATATTGTCAAACATTGAAACACTTAGAGGAGGGCATCACTGATGCAACTTGCACCAACAATCTCTCCCTTTTTAATGTTTGACAATATCTTAAGTTATATTGGATGAAAGGGCTAAACCTTGGGATAAAATAAAAAATTTTAAAAACCCATTTTGATCTTTTGGGGAAACCTTCTTGTTGATGCAGTCTGGCCCGATTGTTATTTTGGTGTTGACAACGATTTAAGTTTGGTTGAGCGAACTTGGATTAAGTCCTGGTCGGGGACTGGGCACGAAAGCCTGGTGACTGAAGCCAGGTCCTAGCTTGGGAAGCTAGGTTGGAAGAAATCCTGGTAAGTGAAGCCAGGTCCTAGCTTAGGAAGCTAGGTGATGGAAATCCTAGTGAGTGAAGCTAGGTTGAAATCCTGGTGAGTGAAGCCGGGTCCTGGTGAGTGAAGCCAGGTGATTGAAATCCTAGTGAGTGAATCTAGGTTGAAATCCCGGTGAGTGAAGTCGGGTCCTGGTGAGTGAAGCCAGGTGATTGAAATCCTAGTGAGTGAAGCTAGGTTGAAAGCCTGGTGAGTGAAGCCAGGTCCTAGCTTGGGAAGCTAGGTGATGGAAATCTTAGTGAGTGAAGCTAGGTTGAAATCTCGGTGAGTGAAGCCGGGTCCTGGTGAGTGAAGCCAGGTTGACTGAAGTCCCGGTGAGCGAAGCTGGGCATGGAGTCTTGGTCCGAGGGACTGAGCACGAGTCAGGGGAGGCTGGGAGCCAGTTCTCTTGACTTAGAGTGGGTTTGGCCTTGCCTGGATCGATCTGGTGACCAATCAGAGAAGTTGGCACGGTGTTCCCTCATGGATCGGTCTGGTGACCGATCCAGCAATGACTGATCAGTCTGGTGACCGATCAGGGAGCATACAGTGACCGTGTTGGGCTACTGATCGACTCCTGATCGGTTTGGTGACCGATCAGGGAGCATACAGTTCACTTACTGCTTGGCTCCTGATCGGTCTGGTGATCGATCAGGGAGCATACAGTGGGTTTTGGGAACCTTACTGCTTGGCTTCTGATTGGTCTGGTGACTGATAAGTACCATTTTATTGATTATTTTAGTTGCTAAAATCCATGTTTGACCCATGTTTTACTTGCTTAATTGTGAATTTACCCTAGGTTTTAGAACTTACTTTTATTTTGGACTTAATTGCAAATCTTGATATATTTGGATTATTTGGCCACTAAATTTTTGATCTATTTTTGTAGGCATGAAAGGTTCATGGACCTAGGGCATACTGGGTCAAACTTGAGTCGGAAGTGGACCCGGATCGAGTTGTCAAGCTTTGGATTAATCTGGGCCGTCCGATTCAAAAGCGGCAAGATCTGAGCCATCCGGAACCATCTGAAGCAATCCAAGCTAGGGTTAGGGCTGATCAAGCACTCTGATCAAGATCTGAAGGTTTCATCCCAATCAGAGCTCATTCAACCGTTGGATCAAGCTCGGAGGGCTCTAGACTGTCCATTCAAAGATTAGGTTGATCTGGACCATCCGTTGCACATCTAGAGGATCCGAGCTACCACGAGGTAGATCCTGACCCCCGATCATCATCATCAAAGTTTGGATTAAATCAGAGCAAGATCAGCCGTTGGATTTTCTCAAATTAATCTGGGTCGTCCATTCTTATGTATTTAATCAAACTTTTCCACAGCTTTCAGCTCGTCGCATCTCCGCCACTCTGTTTCCATCTTCTTCGCATGTTCTTCGTTTCTTCAGCTAAGTTCTTCAATCCAAGGGGCGCGACCACCCCAATTCTTCATTTAGATCAAGTAGAGGTCGCTAGGGAGAGCAATCCATGGAGGTTTCAGCTCGGAATTAGGCAAGAACAGAGCTGAGTGAGGGTTTCCTCAGCTCTGCATTTGATTGTTTCGATTTCAGCTTTGTTCCATTCTACATCAATCCAAGCTATTTGGAGGGGTTCTCGGATAAGCTTGGATCATTCCCGCACCTTCATTTCAATCAGACAAAGCTAAATTGAAGAAATCGATTGGGTTTTCCATCTTGAACAGAGTTTCAGCTAGAATGGATCGCAGATTCAGTTCCCCAGTGAATTGCTGAGCTTAGGGGTTCGAGGCCAGCCCTTGCGTGACGAACAAGGAGACCTTGAGCTAATGGAGTGATTGGGGTTTAGATTTCATATTGTATTTCAGTTATTTAGCTGCAGTTTCAATTCTGTCGTAACTTCATTTCTGAATTTTATTCCAGCTGCTGTAATTTTCTTGTATGGATTGTTTCTTTCTCAATTCGAGGCTCATCCTTGAGTGACAGCAAGGGTTTCTTAAGTTGAGATGAGAGATTTAGTTTACTTAGTCAATTTCCATTGTGTTAGTTGTAATTTTCGATTCCTGCTTCTAGTTTTGTTTCTGTTTTTCGTATCAGCCACTTAGTTTCAATTTCCTGAATTGTTTCAGCTTAATTTAGGTTTTAATTCTTCAAGGTCAGTAGCTAGATAACTTGGTTACTTAACACCTCACTTAAATTCAGCTGTTTTTGCAATTTAATTGCTGCGTATCAACTTGTTAAGCTTTTCCCATTGCATATCAGTCATGTTCCTACAATTTAATTCTTGTCTTTAGTTGCTTAAGTTTGTATCAAGCTAGCTTAGTTTTAATCCTCTGAATTCATTTTGAAGTTTGTTTCATTTATATCATTCTCGAATTCAATTTCTGCACTTGTTTGCAATGAGCTGCGTATCAATTCTAATTTCTGTTTTTCAGCTCCTTGCCCTGCGTATCAGCTTCTATGTCTGCCACTTTAGTTTCAGTGTTGAAATGTTTCAGTTTTTAGTTCCCGACTTTGCATCACGTGAATTTAATTCTTAGGAATCTTATGTGACATTAGCTTGGAGCAATCAATTACAGCTGTTGTTTGGTTTAACATCCCAATCGGTTTCTGAAATTCTACAAAACTGCAAGTTATTTCTGCAATTCTGAATCCATTTTGAAATTCTTCAACTCGTGTCTGAATCCTTGATTTCAACTTATCAGAAAAGCTGTAGTTAGTGAACCATTGCATCATATTCAACTTGATTTCAACTTATCAGCAAAACTTGTTGCATTTCTGCAGTAGCTTCAACATTCAGTCCCTGCATTTCTGAAATTCTGCTTCTATTTCTGATTTCTTTCACTCATCTATGCATTGCACTTCTTGAATGAATTTATCTACCAAGTTGTAGTGATCAGCTGGAATTCGAAACTTGTCAGTTTGCAATTTCTACAATTGGAATCAATTTTGCAGCACATTAGTTCTTGAACCAATCTTGGAGCAGTTCTCTTTTGCGTGCCAAGTGCTGGAATTTTGCACTTGTATCAAGTGCAGCCTAGGGAGGGTTTTGTTGCAAGTTATAGGGTACTTCTAGTGTGCTGTGATGTTTGAAATCAATTAGTGTTGCATTTAGCCAATTCTGAACTTTTATTGCATTTGTTTGCTTCCTGATTTTGTAGCTAGTTGGTGTTGTATTTGTCTAAAGTTGATTGCTGAATTTTATAGATAGCATTTGACTTAAGCTTGCTTGCTGCTGAAAATTTCCTGCACTGCTTTTATTCATTTGCCTAGCAATTTGTTTTGCAAATTAGTATCAGAATTGGGTTCCAAATTTGGTTAAGTTCCCTTGGTCGATTCGGTTTCCCATTGATTGAGCTATCAATTGCATTCACTTTGGTTGGTTCATGAGTTTAGTTTTCCTTATTCTCATTGTGTTTTCATTCTAAATTGCAATCCAAACTCAGATTTTATTTGAAACCCCAAAAATATCAACGACACATAAATACAAGCTTGAATCACACAACGTCAACTAGTCCCTAGGAAAAATATGACCTGTGGCCCCTTTACTACGTTTTCATTCTTGATTGCAAAAAGGGTTTCCAGCATTTATAAATATCTAAATTTGAGACCCACATTTCGTGACAGCCTATCCTGTGGCCATCAGTGACCGATCAGAGATACTGTTCGGATCGTTCTGGTGAACGATCAAGTGTCGCGAGTTCCTCACTATGACCGATCAGGATGGAGCCTGATCGGTCTGAGCATGCCCTGATCGGTCTGGTGACCGATCAGGAGGGTTGGACTGCGAAGCTGAGGAATCACCCTGTAAAGGGGTGGATCGGTCTGGTGACCGATCCACGACTTGGGATCGGTCTGGTGATCGGATCCCGGAGAAGTCGCGATTTCTGATTACGCATTGGGGACCGATCAGGATGGAGCCTGATCGGTCTGAACCCACCCTGATCGGTCTGATGACCGATTATGAGTCTCTCTGATCGGTCCGGTGACCGATCACTATAATTCAAACACGCTGTCAGACACTCTGATCGCGTCTGATCACACTCTGATTCCTACTGATACACTACTGATACTTGTTCTGAGCTCTCTGATGTTTGATCTTCTGTTGATTTGCTGCTCTAATGTTCTGCTAAGTGTGCAGGTGACTTAGAGATCATCCAAGGGAAGTCAAACAAAGGTTTTCGCTACAGCAGGTTTGTCCATTTGCTTCCTCAAGTTGTAACGTTCTCTAGCACGAGCTGCAGCAACTGAGGAGCTGATGACCTGGGGCTCGACTGGAGGGTTTCAGTGAGTCCAGAGGAGGTCAGGGATAACTGGCTGTTGCAGGTGAGCAGCTGGGAGCTGCTGCAGAGGAGCGTGTGACTTGGCGATGGAAGTAGGATAAGCCAAGGAGTGGAGAAGGAGCTGTAGACTTCTTGCGACATCTCTTGTTCTGCTCTTGCAACAACTCTGATCTATTGAGCACTACTGTGAATTTTGAGCAACCTTGTGTTACTTGAGAACTTGGGAAGAAGAAACAAGAAGCTTGGTGAGTCCATCAGCAAGAAGACACGAAGAAGGGAGTTCTTGCGTGAGATCTGTGCTGAGTAGAGCTCGGTGAGAAATTTGCTTGTGTTCTTGCGGTTCTAAGTGTTCAGTAAGGCTTCTTCTTGTGTTTCCTGTACTTAATACTTCATTCATCTTGAAACGCTGTGGAGAGGTTACTCCACCGAGAAGGAGGTTGTTTTCTATCCGGATTTTCCGGGGCTTGATCTGTCAACGATCAAGGGATCGCCCACCTTAAGGGCACGCCAAGAAGTAGGGGTAAGTTATCCCCGAACCTTGTAAATCCTCTTTGTTATCGTTTCGTTTGTCTTTCATTTCTGCACTTTGTTTTTGCTGTCTTGCTTCCACTGTGCTACTAACATTTAAGTGCAGAAGTGTAAAAGCGAAAGAAGTTTTGTGTCTGCTACATTCACCCCCCCTCTAGCCATCCAAGTTCCAACACTTCTAACATCCGCTCACTCTCCCCTCTTTAAAAAAACATTTTGATTTTTTGATCCTTTGGTAAGAGAGAAAAAAAACATTTTGATTTTTTGATCCTTTGGTAAGAGAGAAAAAAATTTCTAACTTAAGCGCACCTCTCCCTCTTTGTCATACATCAAAAATCACCAAAAAAAACTTGCACTAACAATGAAAACATTTGGTTCTTTTTGAAAATTTAAATTGTCGAAGCATAACAACAAGCTAGAAATATTTTGAACTTTTAGTATAATCTGATAAATTTTAAAAAAATTTGCAAACCCGTTATGCAAAACATATTAGTACTTTGGACAAAAAAATTACTAGTATATTTGAGAGATGTCTGGCACTTTTCGAAAAATATAATACTTTTGAAAAATGTATAACTTTTTAAAAAAAATCTATGACCTTTGAAAAGTGCAAGTACTTTTGAAGAATATTATGATCTTTGAAAAATTAAGTATTTTTTGAAAAATTTTGAAGAATATAAGTACTTTTGAAAAATATTAGAATTTTTGAAATGTATAAATACTTAGAAAAATATTAGATTTTTTGAAAAGTATAAGTATTTAGAAAAAATATTAGAATTTTTGAAAAGTATAAGTACTTGAAAAAAACTTATTTTTAAAATATAATATTTTACTTGACTTGGTTTGTTTTCTAGTCTGACACAATCCTAGAAAACATTGTTGACTACAAGGACATTTTCCTAAGTGTCCTGGAAATTCTCCAACTCAAGTAAACATTATTTCAAAAAAAATTGTTTTGAAAATGATAGAGATTAAAAGTGAAAGAGAAATAATATGATTAAAAACCAGTACCTTGAAAAAAAATATGTTTTCAAAAATGACTTAATAATACAATGCATGAAAATATATTAAATAATTCTTTGTAATTTGACCTCCCCCTAAACTTGACCCAGTCCTAGGATGCTTGTTGACCACAAGTACTCTTCCTCTAAGTCTTTAGGGTTTAGTTCAGATCAAAGGAATTATCTAATAATTTCAAAACAGATAATTACCAATAAAAACTTTTCAGAAATTCTTCTTTTGACTCAGACTCCCCCTAAATTTGACACATCCTAGGAGTCCTTGTAGATTATGAAGTGGACTTTCCTTTAAGTCTTTAGGGTTTATCAAAATCAAATGAGACATAGGCACAATTTTAGAATGTATTTTGAAATTTCGAAACATATTTTGAAATGAAGGTAATTTGTCAGGCATAGTTTTCGAAAAACATAAGTAATAGTATTTAAAGCACAGTTTTCAAAAACCATTTTAAAAGACAGTGATTTTTCAAGGACAATTTTAAAAGAATAAACCACTCCTCCTGTACCTGACACCGCTTGACTCTATCTAAGTGCCTTAAGGAACTTTAGTGTTGTCCTAGGAGGCTTGTGTCTAATTGTGTGAGTCAAACAATTTTTCAAAAAGATATAATTTTTGAAGACATATAATATATTGGCAATCAGACGGGCATGAAATCCATAAAAACATTATTATGTTAAAACACTATTTTCAAAATATATTTTTAGAAAAATATTCTAAGAATTTTGAAAATAGTTTTGAAAAATATTCTTCGATTTATTAGTCCTTAACATCTCACCCATTTTAGATGTCTCAATACAGCAAACATGGTTGCCTTATGGGTGCACTGTGAGATGCTTGAATCATTTTTCTTAATTCATTGTTAAATCTAAGACTTGATTGAAACTTGTGTTATATTCAAATTTATCAAATAGTAAAGTGAATTTGATTTTCGGTAATCGACTTCCAGGTCTTGGCGAGGCACAAGGCCTTCTTTGGTCGTAGCCTTATTAAATCATCAACCCTTTCCTTGACAAAGCCTTTTATCGAAAATTCATTTTCAAATTACTTCTTGAAAAATTTTGGTCTAACTAGCTTAGGTTTTGGATCGGTAGCTTCGGCTAGTTCCACCAGACTAAACAAACCAAGTATAATACACTTGACCTTATTGAAGGGTTTTCCTAACGTACTATCATCTCACCTCCACCTAATACTAGGTTGTTCAAGTTTCAACTATTCTTTCTCCTATAAGCGTTCTAAGTCATGCATAAAATTAAACGTGTATGACATGACCTATATTTTAAGAAAATTACATATGCATGACATGACAGTTATGCATGAGTCAAACAATTCAAATTATTTTATTTAAGTTTCTAATAATGTATCAAATTCTCGATTTGATACATGTCGTGTGAACCCGCGAATATGTCAACCCACTTTGACATATTTGATATTATTAATTTAATTGTTGCAGTTTGGGTAAGATTTTATTTAATTTGAGTTTAAGTTATTTAAGAATTAATTAGATTTAAGTTAATTACGAATTAATTAAAGGCGGATTAATTAAGAATTGATTGAAGTTGGATTAGTTAAGGATTAATTAAAGAGAGCCAAAGTGCTCAAGCTAGACATTGACCTGAGTTTTCTCAGCGTCAACCATGTTTGAGAGGATCTATTAGCGGAGGACAAAGAGCTGTAGAGCCTTACCCAAATCTGTGCTGTTATTTTTCATATTTTTGTATTTTATTTTTTTCTTTTGAATGTACTTCAAATATAATCTCCGATTCTGAATAAAACATTTTTGTCTTTTGTATCACTTTCTTTTTATCTTCTATAATTTGTGGAATGTATTCCGAATGTAATCTCCACCTTTGAATGAAATATATTTATCTTCTGTACCATTTTCGTTTTATCTTCTGTACTCCAAATTTAAATGGAATATATTTGTCTTTTGCCTCTTTCTTGAATGAATGCACTCCAATTCTAAATGGAATATATTTGTCTTCTACCTCTTTTTTGAATGAATGTACTCCAATTTTAAATGGAATATATGTGTCTTCTGCCTCTTCCTTTTTATCTCATGAATTGCCAGTATACTGTGTGTCGCTCTTCGCCCCTTCTCCCGTATAGATCCTTTTACACATACGAGGTCTAATGTTAAGGAAGAGACGAGGACTTAGTGTGTTGTTATTCACTTGAGCGGGCAAGAATCGGACTTGGCCTATTCAACACCTTGTCCAGGCCAATATATTTTGAGTGTCGTCAGCACCTCAAGATGGTACAGGTTCGGGTTGTTTCCGGCAGTGCTTCCTCAATGCCCCGATCTACCCATCTCGGGCATCCTCGGTGCCACGAGATGGTAGGGACTCGGACTACTCACAGTCGGGCAGCCTCAACACTACAACCATGTCTACACGTCTCAGGCATCCTCGGCACCACGAGATGATAAGGTCTCCAGCTACTCTGGCCGGGCATCCTCAGCACCACGCCTAGGTCTACTCATCTCGGACATCCTCGGCACCACGAGATGGTAGGCTCTTAGGCTACTCCTAGTCGTGCATCCTTGGCACCACGACCAACTCTACACATCTCGGGCATCCTCGGCACCACGAGATGGTAAGATCTTCGTCTGCTCCTGGTCGGACATCCTCGGCACCACGACCATGTCTACACATCTCGGACATCCTTGGCACCAAGAGATGGTATGATCTTATCCTGCTCCTAGCCGGGTATCCTCGGCACCACAACCAGGTATACTCATGTCGGGCATCCTCGGCACCACAAGATGGTAGGGGCTTCTGCTGCACCTGGTCGGGCATCCTTGGCACCACGACCAGGTCAACACATCTCAGGCATCCTTGGTACCACGAGATGGTAAGAACTTTGAGCTCTTGCGTTGGGTCTTGATGAGGCATTTCCTTTATTTCTTCAATTACTCAAACTACAAAGAAGTACAAATATGTATACAAATACATGCATTGCTCACATGGCTCACCGAGTACGATACGGCTGGAGGTGATTTGCATGTTATGGCCTCTCCAGCCTTTTGCCTTCAGCATCTTGTAGATAATAGCTACATCCGGTGAGCTTTTTGACAACGATGTAAGGTTCGCTCCATTGAGGCTTGAGCTTTCCGAGGTCACCGACCGGCTTGATTCTTTTCTAGACCTTATCCCCAACTTGAAAAGTCCGAGTGATCACTCGACGATTCTACACCTACTCATACACTGCCGATATACAATTAGTCGGGTAGCTGCCTTGTCTCGCACTTACGTTACTAGGTCTAGGTTGATTAACCATTCCTGATCATTATCTTCTTTGTTGTAGTGTTGTTGCTGAACTGACTCATCACCTATCTCCACCGGAATTATCGTTTCCGCTCTACACACCAGATTGAAAGGACTCTAATCAGTTCCTTCTTTGGGAGTGGTGTGATACGACCAAAGGATGCTTGGGAGTTCTTCGACCCAACTGCCTCCGACATGGTCCAGCTTTATCTTGAGACCTCTAATGATCTCCTTGTTGACCACTTCTGCCTAGCCATTGCCTTGGGGATAAGCGACTGAGGTGAAGGCTTAGTGAATACCTAGTCTTTCACACCACTCTCTGAGTTTGCGCCCTGCAAACTGTCTGCCATTATCTGACACCAACGTATAAGGAATATCATACCTGCAGACTATATATCTCTACAGGATCTTTATCACGACAACCTCCATGATGTGCGCAATCGGCTCAGCTTTGACCCATTTGGAGAAGTAGTCGACTAGTACTAATAGGAACTTCTTCTGCTGAGGTCTGATTGGGAAAGGACCCATGATATCCATTCCCCACTGGTCGAAGGGGCATGAGACAGTGGAGGCTCAAAGTAGTTCGGTCGAGCGATGTGTGATATGTTGATGCTTTTGACAGGCTTCGCGCCCGACATCAAATTTGACAACATCTGCTTGTAGTGTGGGCCAAAAATATCCAACCAGAATAATCTTTCTAGCCATGGATCTTTCCCCAATATGACTTCCATATATACCTTCGTGAACCTTCCGCATGATATAGTCGACCTCCCCTGGACTAATATACTTGAGCAAAGGTCGGGCAAATGCTCTTTTATATAACTGCTCCCCAACCAACGTAAACCTGGTCGCCCTGCGACGGAAAAGTCGAGCTTCCTTATCACCCGCCAACATGCCTCCACTGCGTAAGAACTCTACATAGGGTTTGTTAGATCGATGTAGTCTTGCTAGAGGGGGGTGAATAACAATTTTCGATTTCTTCCCTACAATTGTTAGTTGTGCAAGCGGAATAAACTAAAATAAAACTAAACTAAACTAAAACAAGAAAGAAACACACCGATGTACGTGGTTCGAAGATGATACTCCTACTCCACGGCTGCCCGTAAGGTGGACGATCCCTAATCCGTCGGTGGATGATTCCCCGGAGCACCTCCGGCTAGATCGCGTAGCTCCTTGTGAGTGGTGAAACCTCTCCACAATCCTTGGACACTACCTGAGCACAACAGGCTACTAACTCACTCTATCCAAGCAAGTTTCGCCAAAGAACAGTAGTCTTAAGCGAGCTCCTTTAAATAGAGCTCGAGTAGTAAATGACCGCTACCAGTCGACTGCCCCTGGTCCCACTCAGATTCAACCGTTATAGCCAACGTTCGAATCACCAGCCCTTACCAGTCGACTGCTCCTAGAGCAGTCGACTGGTCCCCTTCTAAGCCTAGGGTTCCCTTCCTGAGTACATTTCTCTCCGCACTCAAACCCTTCCGGCTTAGTTCCTGAGTGCAAACACTCACACTCGGACCCTCACGACCTGGTCGACTCTTCAATCCGTAGTCTCAATCTGTTGCCTTCACACCCTCTTCGTCTTCGTCTCCCGTCCATCGGATGCGCACACAAGCCTCCAGCTTGTCTCCATGCCATCCTTCACGCATGCCTCGAAGTCCACGTCCCTCAGCTCATCATCTTTGCCCATGGCCCCTCGGATGCACACACAAGCCTCTAGCTTGCCTCCATATGCCACCCTTCACCTGAAGACATCCAACCAAGTCTATGTGTACCTGCACACTCACATACACATATTAGTCCAACAATAAACCCTAACTTAATCATATTGACCATACACATCAAAACCATGATCCTCCAGATCATACCTGGGTCGATTGCCCCAACAGGGTTCTCTCTAGTCAGGTAATATAGTGTCAACAGCTTCCTCTTCGATTTGAGCTATGGCTCCTTCCGGAGCGTTGGGCTATTCCAGCGTCCATAATGTAATGGACCTAGCCAATTTGGCTAGCTCATCTGCCTTGACATTATCAGCTTGAAATATCTTCTGCAGGACAACTTTAGTGAAAGAAGACCTCAGTTGTTCATATATGGTCACATACCTCTGTAGACACTCACTCTTAACTACAAACTCTCCTTTTAGCTGCTGAGCTATGAGTTGAGAATCCGAGTGCAAGATTACCCGAGAAGGTCCCACTTGCTTGGCAGCTTGGAGCCCCGCTAGGATCGCCTCATATTTGACTTCATTATTGATGGCTCGGAAGTTGAATCGGATAGATAGTTGTAGTACATCTCCTCTGGGAGAAAATCATTAGGACTCCGACCCCGCTATGCTTGTTGTTGGAGGATCCATCAATATAAATGTTGCACACTCCATCAGATTTAGGTTTTGGGACAACTTTGAGCATAAAGTCAGCCAGAGCTTGAGCCTTGATGGTAGTATGAGGTGATACTCAATCTCATACTTGCTCAACTCTGCCATCCACTTGATCAATCGTCCTGAAGCTTCTGGATTGGTGAGGATGCGCTTGAGTGGGATATTAGTAAGCACCACAATGGGATGCGCAAAGAAATACGACCTCAGTCTTCGGGGCATCAATACTAAGGCATAGGCTAGCTTCTCCAAGGTAATATACCCAGTTTCTGCATCTTTCAGGAGGTGCTCGACGAAGTAGATGGAACCCATGACTTACTCAGCTGCGGACAGGTAGACAAACAACGTTTCTCCCTCCAACAACTTATATAAGATGGGGAGCTTGGAGAAATATGCTTTTAAATTTGTAAAAGCCTTCTTGCACTGATCATCCCATTCAAACTTGACGGCTTTCCTCAGAATCTTGAAAAATGACAAAGTTCTATCAACAGATCTAGAGATGAACCGGGACAGAGCTATAATTCTGCCATTCAGTCGTTGTACATCTTTGAAGTTAAGAGGGGAGGGCATGTTGAGAATGACTTGCACTTTCTCTGAATTAGCCTCTATTCCTCTTTCTATCACCATGTACCCGAGAAATTGACCACTTTTCACCCCAAACAAATATTTAGTGGGGTTTAGTTTCAGTCCATTGCCCCTTAAGGTAGTGAATGTCTCTTCTAGGTCGGCTATCATGTCCTTCCCCTTCTCTGTATTGACCAGGATATCATTTACATCCACCTCAATATTTCTCCCGATCTGGTGGCGGAAGACCTTATTCATCATTCGCTGATAGGTTGCCTCGGCATTGTGCAACCCGAACGACATACCATTGTAGCATTAAGTGTCATGTGCCGTTACAAAACTGACATTCTCTTGGTCTTCCCAAGCAAGGGGAACATGGTGGTATCCCTGATATGCATCCAACATTGAAATGAAATCACAGCCAGAGGTAGAATCCACCAGCTGGTAAATGCAAGGCAAGGGGTAACAGCCTTTAGGGCAGACTTTATTTAAATCATAAAAATCAATACAGACCCACCATTTCCCCCTGGGCTTAGGGACTAATACAACATTCGCCAGTCAGGTCAGGAATTGAACTTCTCTGATATACCTGGCCTTTAACAACTTTGCGACCTCCTCCCTGATTATCTTGTCTTGCTCTGGTGCAAAATGTCTTCACCTCTGTTTCACCGGTCGGACTCCCGGGGTGATATGCAACCAATGCATGGCCAAGGCAGGGGACTGATAAGTGTCATTTTATTGATCATTTTATATGCTTAAATCCATATTTGACCCATATTTTACTTGTGTAATTGTGGATTTACCCTAGGTTTTAGGATTTATACTCTTTTTGGACTTAATTGCAAATTTGGATATATTTGAGTTGTTTTGTCACTAAATTTTTGATCTACTTTTGTAGGCTTGGAAGGATCGTGGACCTAGGTTATGTTGGGTCAAGGTTGAGTCAAAAGTGGACCAGATTAAAGGAATTAAGCGTCAACTAATTTGGACCGTCCGATGCAAAGATGGTTAGATCTAGACCATTTGAGAACTTCTGATCAATCCGAGTTGGGTTTAAGGCTAATCTAGCGATCAGATCAAGATCTGAAGGTTTCAGCTTAATCTGAGATCATCTGGCCGTTGGATCACGATCAGAGAGATTTGGACCGTCCATTCAAAGACCAAGGTGATCTGAACCATCCGCTTCAGATCTGGCAGATCCGAGCTACCTCGAGGATGATCCTGACTTCTGATCAAGATCTGGAAAATTTGAGTCAAATCGGACAAAGATCAACCGTTGGATGAAGCAGAATTAATCTCAGTCGTTCACCGCTCAACTACTTAAACAGACTTCCTCTGTTTTCAGATCTTTCGCGTCTTCGCATTTCTTCAGCTCCTTTCTTCATTTCTTCACGGTTTTTCTTCATTTCTTCGGCGATTTTTTTCATCAGAGGCGTGACCAACTCGATCACGATCTTGGAGCAAGATCTGGATCCTTGGGAGAAGGCTTCAGTGGAGATTCAAGCTCAGAATTGCCTTGGAGCAGAGTTGTGTGAGGGTTTCAGCAACTTCTGTGATCTGATCGGTTTAATTGCATCGCATGCCATTTTCTTCAATTGGAGCTTACTGGAGGGTCCTCTGGTATGCTTTGATCATCTTCAAGTCATCATCACACCTCGGAATTGCGAGATCGTGGAGATCGATTGGATTATTCCAGCTGAGTGCAGATTTTGAGCAGATTCGATAGTGAAGCCAATTTCCATTGATTTGCAAGTTGAAGGGGTTCTTGGCTTGCCCTTGTGTGACGAACAAGGAGGTTTTGAAACATGGGAAGGATCGAGGATTAGTTTCTTACTGTATTTCTTTTTGTATTAGCTGTAATTTCATTCTGCAGTTCATTTCGTTTCAGACTCTGTAGCAGATGCATAAGTTTCCTTTTCTGAATTGCTTCAGCAGTAATTAGGTTCCATTCTGCAGGTAGTTAGCTAGTAAATTCGTTGAGTGATCAAGTGTATTCAATTCCAGTGATTTTGTTTGTTTGTTGCTTGCGTATCAGCTGAATTCTTTGTGTGCCAGTTCTGTTCCTGCGAATTAAATCTTGTCTTTAGTTTCTTAATTTTGCATCGAGCCAGTTCCAGTTTTTATTTCCTTCTGAATTCACATTGCAGTAGTTTTATTTCCATAGAAATTAATATCAAGTTTGCATTCGGTTTTAGTTGTTGCTTATCAGCTTTCATTTCTGTTAATCAGTTGCTTGAATTTCAACTTCAATGCTGCATTGTTTCAGTTCATATGTGCTGAGATTTGCATCTAGTATACATTAGTCGATTAAATCAATTCTGCTCTATTGAATTGAATTAGGTGCTTGCCTTCATTTCTGCATTTCTCTTGTCAGAATCTGAATTCCTGATTTCATTTCTGAATTTCTGCAAACTGCTTTTGCTTTAAACGTTTTTGAATTGATCTGGATTTTGGAATTGCATTTCTCATTCATGACTTGCGTATCAGTTCACTCTTAGCTTACCTTCTCAATCTGAGTTTGAATTGCTTGTTTTTTCCTTATTTTGTCAGCTAAATTCCTGCGTATCAGTTGGGTATAGTTTTGCAATGCTTCATTTTTCTTCTAGCGTTTCAACTTCCATTACTACCACTTAGTTTTAGTTTGCAATGTTCTACTCCAGTTCCTGAATTCGTATCAAGAGAACTTAGTTGTTATCTTCTGAATTCTCCTTGAAGATTGTTTCAATTCGCATAGCAATTGATTCAGAATTCTGCCTTTGATTTCTCTAGCCAGCTGATCAGTTGCTTGAGTCTCAATTCTACTGCTACACAGTTTCAGTTTGGATGAGCTGAAGTTGTATCAAGTAACCTGAATTTTGTATCAGTAACAGTAGTTCTTTGAATCCTTGTTGAAGTAAATTCATGCATCGATTTCAGATTGAGTTATTTGTTCTGCATTTGATATTAATCTGCAATTCTTCATGAAGAATCTGATTTCTGCCCATTCAATTCTGCAGTAGGTGATTGTGATTCATTAGTGTTCGGTTTTTGAAGTTCTTCCTTAATTCATGATGAGCTCTTCATGATAGCTTTATCTTTCAAGTTGAAGAGATTAGCTTTAATTTAGAATTGTTAATTACAGTTTTGGAACTTTGTATCAATTTTGGCACATAAGTTGTTTTCCTTTGCGCATAAAGTTTGTTTCATTTACTTTTCACTTTGTATCAAGTTTTCCTTCCTAAAATCATGTTAATAATTCTGCATTAGTTTCAATCTTAAATGCCAGCATTACTTTGATTCAATTACCTAGAGTTCGGAATGCGATTGCTATAGTACTTGTTATTAGTTTGAATCTCCAAATCCGAAAATCTACCTTGCTTTGTTCAAGTTCATAATTGTTTAGTCCTTAATTGTCATTACCTAGTTTAAGTTGCTTAGTCAAGTTTCCTTTCCTTTTCATTGCATTGTCATTTCTGATTACAACCGATTCCAAATCTCAGTTGAAACCCAAAAATCTTGACGGCACATAAACTCGAGCTTGAATCGAACCATCTCAACTAGCCCTTGGAAAAATACGACCTGTGGCCCCTTTACTACGCTTTTATTCTTTGATTGCAAAAAGGGTTTCCAGCTTTATAAATATCTAAATTTGAGGCCCACTTTCGTGACACCTCATTTGGGTCCATCAGGGACTCCCTTGATTTCTTCAGTAGCCCAGGTAAACACGTCCTGATGGTCCATTAAGCAGCTGATCAGCCGACTTCTAAGTTCTGGCACAAGATCAGTAGTAATTCTTGTGATTCCTCCAGCTTGTTGAGGATGAATATGGACTTCTTCGCTTTCGACCTCCCTGCGTTCCTCTAGCTCCTTCTTCTTCTCGGGGATTGACCAGGTCGATTTGCAAGGCTTCATGTGTTCTCGGGTTCTTGCGGGATTCTGTTTTAGCCTCCCCGTTGTAGCATCACCGGGAAGCCAGTTGGTCTCCTTTGACTTCAGCCACCTGCTCCCCCATCGAAAATTTAATCATCTGGTGGTAGACCGAGACCACCGCCTGAAATAGGTTGAGCGTCGATTGCCCCAGTATGGCATTATAGGACGATGGTGTATCCACGATTATGAAGGAAGTCCTCCTTGTCCTCTATAGCGTGTCGTCCCCCAGTGACAGAGATAGGGAGATCTGCCCCATTGGTTGTACTCTGTATTTGGTGAAGCCGAAGAGCGGGGTGAAGATAGGATGCAGCTCATCCTTGTCGACTTGCATCTGGTCTATAGCCGCCTTGTACAAGATGTTGACTAAGCTACATGTATCCACAAAGATGCACTTAACCTCGTAATTAGCTATTCGCACGAGGATTACCAGTGCATCTTTATGGGGGACTTCCACGCCCTCCAGATCGTCAGGGCCGAAGGAAATAACAGGGCCCTGTCGCTTGTCTTTGCCCGTCCTAATGGTGTAATTTTTCAGCCGGCGGGTATGTGTTGGTGTAGGAAGCACAATATCGAACCTTGTTTTGATATTGGCAAAGGATTCAAAGTTAAGTACTATTTGTGATCTAACGGCGTTCACTGAGTGTGCAGAAAGAAGTCCTGGCGAAGGGTTGCTAGGCACCTAGAGAAGGGTTTCTAGGAGTCCAAGACCTAGCGAAGGACTGCTAGGCACCTAGCGAAGGGCTGCTAGGAGTTGAATACCTGGCGAATGACTGTTAGGCACCTAGCGAAGGGCTACTAGGAGTTGAAGACCTGGCGAAGGGCTGCTAGGCATTTGGCGAAGGGCTGCTAGGCATTTGGCGAAGGATTGCTGGGCAAAAGTCCAACCGGAGGAGCCGGTTGGCAAAAGGTAAACTCTTCTAACAGGAGTAGGTGAGGACGTGTTCCCCGTCGAGGGAACAGTAGGCATCGGTTCGACCTAGGGTTCCATTTGGGAGACCCGAAGTCAGAACCAATACAGCTACGGCTGTAAAAACTAACTAACATTCTTGCCATGTTTGTTGTGGAACTAACCTTGGATGCAGGGACCAAAGAAATGTATTTCTGCAGCTCAGAACGCCTCAAAGGAGAGGGGCAGCAGCTGGGCTAGGCGCCCAGGAGGTCCCGGGCGCCCAAGGTCAAAGCCAAACGAGCAGTTAAGCAAGAATCGCTTCGAAAGCTTATTGGATCAGGCGCCTTGATGGTCACGGGCGCCCTGATGGTCCTGGGCGCCCTGAATGTCCCGGGCGCCCTGGGTCCAAGCCAAATTATGATCGAAGCAAACTCAGCCACGAAGCCAGCAGACCAAGTCAACCAGGGCGCCCCCGTCATCTCCGAGGCCGATTCTGGAGGGATAAGCGCTGACCGAGCTGCGAATGAGGTTTCTCGGATCCAAAGGCACGTGTCAAGCACCCCCAGGAGTAGTATAAAAGGGGCTCGACCCCTAAGGCTTCAAAAACACTTTTTCCAATGCCTCAACTCTCTTCGTTCAAGCGCTCTGCTCCGGCAAACTCCGTGCTCGACATTCTAGCGCCGACGACGACCCTCTGCTCCGAATTACGATCCACATCGGGCGTCGGTAACGAAGAGTATAATTGTTTATTTACTGCACTACTATTGTAACGATTCCTGTAAACCTTTGTGCACATATAGAATTTCCCGCAGTAAACGGTCAAGGACCGTGGGCCTTGGAGTAGGAGCCGGTCGTGACTCCGAACCAAGTAAAAGTGCTTGTGTTCTTCTGTTGTGTTTGTTTTTATTTCCGCTGCGTAATTTCTCTCAATCTTATTCGAAAAAGTTTTCACGATATTCACCCCCCCCCCTCTATCGTGTTTTCTCGATCCAACAGTATGGGCCTTCCTTGCCTGATGAGAATCTCCTCTAGTCGGACCTCCTGAGATTACTCCCACATAGCCAGATGGAGCCGAGACGGTCGCCCGAGGTTGGAAAAACCTCGCTGATCATTTTTTGACATAGCCCGATGGAGGTTCGCGAGCCGGAGCTTTGCCTTTCTTGGGATCCCTTTCAGGGGAGATAGATTGGTGGGGCACTATCTCCTACTTCTTTCTCTCGAAGGTGACCGGGACCGACGTCTGGATATGTCCTCCCTCGATTGTCATCGATGAGGGAAAGGGCTTCGGCGAGGGGATCCCCATCGATACCCCACTTTGTTCCACTATTTGCGGGGCTTGGCGTCCGTGTCCTTATACCTCCTTTTCTTCAAGGTATAACACTTCTCTGTAGAGTGCGTTGTGTTGGGACCGATGACACGGCTAGTGTTAGTAGGAGCCCTAGAGCCAATTATATGATGATTGACTAGAGACTTTTTGTATCATATTCTATCATTAATAAAAGCATATTTGGTTATTAAACTTACTTTATACTTGTGACAAATAACTAAGTATAATAATATCCTCGAGTAGTAGGTTCTTATCTACATTATATCGATTGGTTGAATCGATAGTGAGATGATGTAGAGAACACTACACTAAATCATTCCTAGTCAAACATTAATATTCAAGGATAATATTAATGCACGGAGACTAGCATGTAGGTCAATTGATGACTTGAGCTCACAAGTCATGGATATGTGATATCAAGTTGACACATGGGTATACATTAGATAATGTGTACTGAATTGACCCGCCATAAGAAAGTTTCATAGATTATCATATGAGTGTCATAAACTTTCTCATGTGACTATTAATATGAATAGTCCTTAGACCTGAAGTCACTACGGTTCCCTATATAAGGAGTTATATACTTTGATATCGTCAAACGTCACTCGTAACAGGGTGGACTATAAAGGTGATCACTGAGTATGTAATGAATTATGCGGAGGGATGTGAGTGATGTAGATGAGATCTATCCCTCCCATATGATAGAAGTGATATCTGTGGGGCCCCTTGATCGAGTAGGACTACTAAAACGCATGACCATGCTCAAATGAGTTAATATGAGATATTGAGCTCATTTGTTTGAGTGAGTCTACTCGGGGATCAAGAAACACATAGATTGATTGAGGATGACACAGTCTATGCCTCATTGGTCAATCTAGATATCAAGGATAGAAGGACATGGTCATACATTATCATAGTCACGGAGGTTAAGTCGGATCTCGACTTTTCTTGTTACTTGGGTAGCAATGATGCATTGCTAGATGTCGCTCATTGCTTATGTGTCTAAAGCGGTTTAGGCGCATTGCCAACGTTACGAGAACCTATTGGGTTACACACTAAGGACATGATGCTTCGGGAGTTCGGGAGCTCGGGTCAGGAGCTTAGGGACTTGATTGGGAGCTCGGGCTGGGAGCTTGGGAGACTTGGTCGGGAGCTCGGGCTGGGAGCTCGACAGACTGGGTCGGGAGCTCGGGGACTTGCTCAGCAGACTTGGTCGGGAGCTCGAGAGACTTGGTCGGGAACCCTAGAGGCCCGGTCAGAATTGCAGGAGAAATTCATTAAAGTATTTAATGAAAGAAAGAGAAAAGTCTCTCTTCATTGAATGAAGAGAGGATGAAGAGTCACATAAGAAGATGTGCTCTTTATTGGCTTTAATGAAGGGAAGCCAAAGAGACAAAACCCTCTTGATATTCATGGGATGAGTATAAAAAGAGGGTCTAGTCATTTTGAATGACGAGTGAGTTTTTCCCTTCTTCCCTTCCTCTGTTCTTCCTCTTCTCCCTCTTGGCCGAAACCCTTTTTGGGTTCTTGGTGGTCTTGTGAACTACCTCAAGTTGTTAGCACAACTAAGGTAGTTCTTCCCGAATGTGAGAGATCGTGTCCATGTGGATACGTATAGAGGCACGGGCATTTGAACGTGCAAGAGATTCAGCTGCACTTGGACGAGCGGGATAAACGTAAGGGCACACTCCAAAGGTATACACTTTAGATAGATCTATTGGATAAATGAACTTCGTACGAGTTTTCTTTCGCATGGATCGCTCGAGGGATCTTATTTCCGCTGCGTTTTGTGTTTTTGATGCTGGGAGATCCCAACAGCTAGAGGGTGGGGTGGGGGGGGGGGGGGGGGGGTGAATAGCTCGGTCACCCAAAGTCGATTTCTCCCTACAACGTTAGCACAAGCGGAAACTTAATCTAATAATTAAATCAATGCTAACACGTTACCGGTTACGTGGTACGGAGATTGATTGCTCCTACACCACGGCGTGCCCTTGAGGTGGACGAACCCTTGATCCTTCGGTGGATCACGCCCTGACAATCTCCGGCTAAGTCTTTCTCCTTCTCGGTGGAGAACAACCTCTCACAATCCTTCTTCCTCCTTACAAGATGAAGCTAGGGGTTTGGAGGAAGATGAGCACTTGGAGCTTGAGCACTTGAGCACTAGAGTAAAGATCTTACAATGAAGAGCTAACATCTCCAAAGTCTCAAGCTCTCATTTAAATAGTGGAGAGAGTTGTTAAACAAACAGCTCAGTCTCGACATTAGTCGACTGCCCCCAAGGCCAGTTGACTGATGCCTCAGCCAACGGCTAGCTTAACGACTCTATTTCGAATAGACCAGTCGACTGCTCTAGAGACCAGTCGACTGCTCCCGACTGTTCGACTTTACAGAAAGATGAGTCGACTAGTTTCCATACTAGTCGACTGCTACAGTGCGCTCTCAGTAGTACCAGTTGACTGGTTCCCTTGCCAATCGATTACCCTACTTACAAATGCACTCTTAACCTCACCGGAGTTCACCTTTCGCGTATGCCTTGAAGTCCACTTCCTTGACTTGCCCCTTGAAGTTCTCTTCCTTCGGCTCTCGTCCCTTGGATGCGCACACAAGACCGCAGCTTGTCTCCATGCCATCCTTTGCGTATACCTTTGAAGTCTACTTCCTTGGTTCGCCCTTGAAGTCCTCTTCCTCGGCTCTCGTTAGAGCTGTCAGACGAGCCAACCCGTGGCAGGGCGGGTCGGCCCGTGGCGGGCCGGCCATTTGGCGAGGTGGGGCGGGGCGGGCCGACCCGTCATATTGGCGGGTTGGGAAATCCCCAACCCAACCTAATCTAAGGTGGGTTGCGGGTTAGGCGGGGCAACCCGTGGGCCTATCAAATTTTTTTTAAAAAAATAAAAATATATATATATCTTCAATATTTTATTTCAGAAAAATTTTATCAATCAAATATCTCCAAAAATATATTTTTTAAATGTAAATAAACTCAAATAAGTACTTATATTCGATGAAAAGTATGATTTTTATTTCAAAATTATAACAAAAAATAATAATAAATTGACATAAAATATGATTTTTATGTGTTTCTCAATCCGCGGGCCAATCCAACCCATGACGGGCCAACTCGCGCGGGTCACGGGCTTAGGCGGGTCGGCCCGCGACGGGTTTGGGTTGATAAAATTCCAACCCAACCCACTTGAATTATTTAGCGGGGCGGGCCAACCCGACGGGCCTAACCCAAATTGACGGCTCTAGCACTCATCCCTCAGATGCTTTACTCCGTTAATCCTCATGTGCGATTCACAAAGTCATGTAAGACTCAAACACACATCAAATCAACATGAAAACCTAACTTAATCATATTGACACACATCAAAACTCATGATCTACCCGATCAAACATGGGTCGATTGCACCAACACGTTATGCTGCCGTGGAAGTTGCAGTACTTCTTTGGTGGCTCGGGTCCCGCGGTGTCGACCATCTCCACCAACCTCTTCTTGCCGACCCAGTGATCCTTCCCGGAACGAGGATCTTTTGCTCGAGTTGGAGCGGGTGGTTCTCTTCTCTCGGATCGTACCAAGATCTGGATATGGACTCCCGTCGAATCTTTACGGCGGGCGGGTTGCACCTTTTCGACGTTGACGTGCTTAACTGACCGCCCAATAAGTCATCGAAGCTAGCCTGTGGCTTCTTCACCAACAATCGAAAGAAACTTCATTCAGAGAGTCCTTGCGTGAAGGCGCTGATGAGGATCTCTGAAGTGGCGGTTGACATGTCTTGAGCCACCCGATTGATCCGTTGAATATAGTCCTTCAGCGGTTCTTTGGTCTTCTGCTTGAGTGCGAACAAGTTCAAAGTCGTCTTCTAGTATTGCCGGCTGCTAGCAAAGTGGTATAGGAAAACAATTCTAAACTCCAGAAAGAAGTTTATCAAATTTTGGGACAACCTCTGAAACCATCTCTAGGCGGCCCTTGATAATGTGTTTAAGAACACCCCACACTTCATACCATCTGTGTATTGGTATAAGAGAGCCGCGTTCTCGAACTTACAAATGTGATCCTCCGGATCTGTCTTTCTATCGTAATTAGCAATTCCTGGACCACGGAATTGTTTGGGCATAGGATCCGCTATGATGTCCAGAGGAAAAGGAGAAGATGGAGACTTCAGGATAGCTTTGGAGGCCTCGACCTTTCCTGGTCCCTCTGTTAGTAGGAGCTCTAGGGCCAATTATGTGATGATTGACTAGGGACATTTTGTATCATATTCTATCATTATTGAAGGCATGGTTATTATACTTACTGTATTTTGTGCCAAATAACTAAGTATAATAATGTCCATGTGTAGTAAGTTCTTATCTACATTATATCGATTGGTTGAATCGATAGTGAGATAATATAAAGAATACTACACTAAATTATTCCTAGTCAAACATTAATATTCAGGGACAATATTAATGCGTAGAGACTAGCATGTAGGTCAATTGATGACTTGAGCTCACAAGTCATGGATATGTGATATCAAGTTGACACATGAGTATACATTAGAGAATGTGTACTGAATTGACCCGCCATGAGAAAGTTTTATAGATTGTCATATGAGTGTCATAAACTTTCTCATGTAACTATTAGTATGAATAGTCCTTAGACCTAAAGTCACTACGGTTCCCTACATAAGGAGTTATGTACTTTGGTATCGTCAAACGTCACCCGTAACAGGGTGGACTATAAAGGCGATCACTGGGTATGTAATGAATTATGCGGAGGGATGTGAGTGATGTAGATGAGATCTATCCCTCCCATATGACCGGAGTGATATCTGTGGGCCCCTTGATTGAGTAGGACTACTGAAACGCATGACAATGCTCAAATGAGTCAATATGAGATATTGAGCTCATTTGTTTGAGTGAGTCTACTCGGGGATCAAGAAACACAAGATTGATTGAGGATGACACGGTCTATGCTTCATTGGTCAATCTAGATATCAAGGATAGAAAGACAAGGTCATACATTATGATAGTCATGGAGGTTTAGTTGGATCTCGACTTTTTTTGTTACTTAGGTAGCAATGATGCATTACTAGATGCCGCTCATTGCTTATGTGTCTAAAGCGTTTAGACGCATTGCCAACGTCACGAGAACCTATTGGGTCACACACTAAGGACATGATGCTTCGGGAGCCCGAGGTGAGAACTCGGGAGATCTGAGCCCGAGTTGGGAACTCGGGAGATTTGATTGGGAGCTCGGCACTCGGCAGACTGAGCTGGGAGCTCGGCAGACTGGGTCGGCAGCTCGGCACTCGGCAGACTGAGCTAGGAGCTCAGTAGAGCTCGGCACTCGGCAGACTGAGCTGGGAGCTCGGCAGACTGGGATCGGGGCTCGGCGCTCGGCAGACTGGGTCGGGAGCTCGGTGACTTGCTCGGCAGATTTGGTCGGGAGACTTGGTCGGAAGCCCGAGAGGCTCGGTTGGGATTACAAGGGAAATTCATTAAAGTGTTTAATGAAAGGAAAAGAAAAAAAATTCTTTTCTTGCATGGAAAAAGATAAAGAGCCACATGGAAAGATGTGCTCTTTATTGGTATTAATGAAGGAAGCCAAAGAACCACAAACCTCTTCATATTCATGGGATGAGTATAAAAGAGGGTCTTGTGACTTTGGATGAGATCTTCTTCCCTTTTCTTCTTCCCTCCCTCATCTTCCTCTTTTGGCCGAAACCCTATTGTAGGGTTCTTGGTGTTCTGCGAGCTACCTCAAGTTGCTAGCACAACTAAGGTAGTTCTCCCGAAGTTGAGAGATTGTGTTCGTGTTGATACAAATAGAGGCACAGACACTTGAACGTGCAAGAGATCCGGCGCATCTTGGACGAGCGGGATAAACGAAAGGACACACATCAAAGGTATATCTTCTTTAGAAGTAGATGTAGATCAACTTTGTACGAGTTTTTCTTTCGCATGGATCGCTCGAGGGTTCTTGTTTCCGTTGCGTTTTGTGTTTTGGTGCCGGGAAAACCCAACACCCTCCTCCTCTCGTAAAACGCTGGAGGCGACGGAACGTGCTCGCTCCATTACTCCCAAGGAATCTCGTCGGGGCGCTAGAGCTGTCGTTGTCGGTCCCGCCGGTGGCGAGACAGATCTTCTATTTCGATGGTGCGAGGCTAACATTCTTGGGATTTCGGCCTGCATCAAAGTCGCTTGTCGCGAGGCATCTTTCTTGATTTAATGTTGCTCTAGTACTCCTCTGACAGCGTTGGCGACTAAACAATCCAACTCCTCTCGCGTCAGAATGATGGGTTGTCCCTCTGGATTTGCCATCGCGGTGTTCCTTCTGATGCTTTGATGTTCCCATATACGATGCCAAACTTGTTCCGGAAGTGAACGACAGGGATGACGAGTCACCAAAGCACAGCCCACGGCGACGACGATGGGAAGAGGATGTCCACGCCTGCGAGATTAAAACAAACGTTAAAGGGGATGCACCGAAAAATTTTCCGATGGAGCCTTCTCCGACGCTCAAGTAAGAATTCTCTCTTTTTCGGAGGACAACGAGGAATCATCTTACTATAATTTTGGAAAACCTTCCCCCCTTATCTGGATGTCGATACATTTTATATACCTGAGGTCTTTATCACACGTGTCTCCACGTTCTCCTCCACGTTCCTTAATCATTGGTTACTTAATAGATATTCTTTTTTTTTTGTAACGACCACTGTGATCATTAAGGCCTTAATTACCGTGCGTTGCTAACAATAATTATCCGATGACTTTCTTGTTCTGGAAGGAGGAACGGATACTTGAAGTCGGGCTTTCTGATTCTTATGTTGATCTTTGGGCTCCACTCCCCCGAGTCAGTCTCGGAGTCTCATCTCCCGAGCTGATCTCGGGACTTTTATCCATTTTTCGGAGATAGTCTCGAGAACTTGATTCCTAGTCTGATCTCGGAGGTCATCTTTCATTCTCCCGAGATATTTTCAGGAGCTCGATTTCTGATCTAACCTTGGGGCATTGATTAGACAACCTCTACCATATAATTTTTTCGTGCCACGTATCTACTTCGGATGATCTTCCCTATCAATTATAGTATAGAAATCCTTACTGACCATATTCCTATGTGCTTCCATTTAAAATATTTTAAATTAATTTTAATATTTTTTTTAAAGATTAAAATATAATAAAAAATGTGAATGGGTAAATAAATAGTGCATATTCGCGTTATTCATCGCATGTTTTTTCGTTAGTTATGCGTACGTTTTAGATTTGAATTGTACCCACGGGCTGATTCGGTGAATAAGATATCTGTCATTTAAAATGGAGGTTAAGAATCGTCAATTATATATGAGATAAAAATATAATCTGCTGACTTAAATTAAATTTTTTCGATTTCAGACGCCTGTGGGACAGAAACGGAGAGCCGCCACGATGAGGGATCCACCTTTTGAAACGTTCCAGATTTGAGTCCACTGACTCGCCGGTCTTCGCACCGCGGTCATGGTTGATGGTGCTATCCACAATCCTCATTATTTTATTGAGTCTCCCAGGCTTTAATCTACTCCGCTTTGAACCTTTACAGTGAGATAAGCTGCGTGTCGATTTTTCATTGGCCTATACTACCTGCCTACTCTTGTCCCTCTGTTTTTTTATTGTCTTCTGTTTCTCGATTTCCTCCCTCCTCCAGTCTAGGGTTTGGGTTGATTCCTCATTCTACTCTTCCCCGGGAAAAGGGTAGAGATCGGGGTGCAAGAGCGATTCGGAAAAACCGTAGATGGGATCTGAGGCGGCGTCCGTCATCCCGAGCTCGCTGGTCCAGGAGAGCTTCAAGCAGTTAGAGAGGCAGCAGGAGCTCATCAGCTGCTGCACAGTGCTGTGGAAGGAGCTGTCAGACCACTTCTCCACCCTCGAACGAGGCCTCGAGAACAGGTCCGAGGCCCTCCGATCCAAGCGCCAGTCCCTCGATGCCTCCACCCAGCGCACCCTCGATTCCCTCGGTCACCGCGAGCTGTCCATTGGCGGTGCCGTAGAGCTCGCAATCGCCAAACTCGAAGAGCGCCGCGTGGCCGCCGTTGAGGCCCTCGCGGTTGCTTCTTCGAAGGTCGAGGAGCTCGATCTGGCTGGAAAGCTGCGGTCTTTGTGTACAAAAATGGATTTTGCTGGCTTCGTCGATTTCGTGGTTGCCAAAAGGAAGGAGCTGGAGCTTCTTCGGCCGGAACTTCCAGTGGCCCTTGCGGATTGCATCGATCCTGCCAAATTCGTGCTGGACGCGATCTCCGTGGTCTTCCCTCTGGATAATAGGACCGTGAAATCACCTAATGATCTTGGTTGGGCATGCGTGCTAATTTTGGAGTCTTTGGTGCCAGTTTTGGCTGATCCAGAGCTGGGATCGACCAGGCCATTGGTCACTCGGTGCATAAGGAAACGGGCTGAAGAGATGGCAAAGGAGTGGAAGGAGGGGCTGGAACAGCGTGGGGGATATGAGAATGTAAAGCCACCAGATGCGCACACATTTCTCCAGCACGTGGTGACTTTTGGAATCGTAGATAGGAATGACAAGAACCTATACAGGAAGCTCGTGATCAGTTTTGCCTGGCGGAGGCAAATGCCCAAGCTTGCTATTTCACTAGGACTCGAGGATTGTATGGAAGGTACATTCTTCTTTTATCTTTACCTTTCGTTGTTGACTTGTGCTTTGAGATTTAATAATTATGATTATAGTGATTCAATGTGTAGTTTATCAAGTATTGGTCACAGCAGAAGTAGGATTAGAAGCTAACTATATTCACTAACATTGACATAGCCCCTTTGATGCAGCGTGATTTGCAGAGGTATAGAAAGTGCACGACATGTGGTCAATTCTGATCTTAGTTTACCTTTTTTCACATCATAACGGTTATCAATGTGGATAAGATTCATCTTCAAGGAACTCATTCTTTATGGACATTGATTGCATCTATTACCTTCGTTAAATAACTTTTTGTGGCAATTTTTTAAAAAATTCTTTTCATCTGTCAACTAATGCTTCGCTACAATGAGATGCCAGGAAACAAGTGAATATGTTTAACAGAATGGGATTTAGGTAATGTTTGAATCTGCTTGTTTGAAAAGGATTGATGGAGATTTTAGGTTTTGTGACTCTCTGAGCTCATCTTCATTCATTCATAGTAATATGAAAAACATGTTATTCTTATATAGACATATGAATAATTGGGTTTAGTTTGATGCAGAAGCCTGGACAGTCATGACTAACTTAATGACAAATGTAGAATGTAATCTAGCCTTTCTTTATTTGGTTCTTGTAATGATGAAATTTTTTCTTCTATCATTTGATTTGATAAATGTTGCATTAAAATGCATGCGTCTCTCTTTCAGATGTTATGATGGAGCCATTGTGTTTGAACCCTTGTTGATTGAAATTTTAGGGTTTTTTTTCTTCTGGGCCGCTTGTAACTTTTTGAAGCTGGTCCTGAGTGTTAGGGATGAAAATTGATATCTGAATTGCCTTCTTGAAGAATATTTTTTATTCTTCTTTCTTCTTATTATTATTTTGAAACTTAAGATTTACAATTGGGTTGGATCCTGAAACACTTTAAACTACATTGTATATGCATATCCTGCTTTGGCAAGGTTCAATATGAAAAATCAGCAATTAACCGTGATGGGTATTGCAACTGTGGTCCTTCTAATTGGAGGGTATTTTGTCTCAAATGTTTGAACTGAAAAATTATTTTTCAATTTACAGATATCATAGAAGAATTAATTGATAAGGGACATCAATTAGATGCTATAAACTTTGCCTATGAGGCTAGCCTCCAGGACAAATTCCCTTCTACTTCACTGATACAATCCTTCCTCAAAGATTTGAAGAAATCAACATCAACATCAGAGGAAACCAACGCCTGCGGGCAGGTTGTGGTATGAGTTAATTTTATGGTTACCTTTTTGTTAAAGTTTAGTTTGTATAGTCGAACAATAGATTTCTAGCCCATTCTATTCCAAATAGCTTCAGATAATTATGTTGAATGATAATAGTATATCATCTATATCATATCGTGTTTCTTTTTGTGTGGGGCATTTTACAAATCTTGCAACCTTTAGAATATGGAGCTTTGTAATGGCTTGAAAAGAAACTTCATATCGTCCGTAGCTTGTCTAATTTAATGCATTTATTTAGAAGATCGTGATGCTCATTCTGTTCTTTTGCAGAATAACACAAGCAGGAAAGAACAATCAGCTATTCGGGCTGCAATTAAATGCATTCAAGATCACAAGCTTGAATCTGAGTTTCCACTAGAGAGCCTTCAGAAGCAACTTGAAACATTGGAGAAGGTGAAGGTGGAGAAGAAAAAGCCTGCCGTATCTAGCCCTGGTTCTGGCTCTGGTCCTGCCAACAAGCGAACACGAGCCAACCATGGCGGACCAATGCCTCCTGCCAAGGCTGGTCGTACTACAATCAATGCCTGTGTTTCCTCATTCCCTGCTGCTCCTGCTTATGTGCGATCTCCCTCTGCCCATGCCACATACCCTGCTCCACCCTCTTATCCTTATGACCGTTCAACAGGACATGCAGTCTATGGCAGCAGGAGTCCACCGGCCATCAGGGAGTCATATGGATACCCAGCTGAAGAAGTTGCCCACGTTGCACTCGGGGTATCATATCCTTCACCACCAATGAGTTACCCAGCCTATGGTGCATACCAGAATTGCAACTTCGGAGGTTACAACAACGGGCTGGCACCAGGCTATCAGCAGGCTTACTACAGGTAGGTATAGGCACGACCACTTCCACGAGATTGACCTGTTGTTGATGATATAATTGCTAATAATCCTTAGTTATTCGCTTAATGGCATATTTTGTAGTGGCTAACTACTACTGTAGGATCGATGTGTGCTTTACTATTTGGTTTGCTTTACTCATGTTAAGAACATCTGCATTTCCTGCACTATGTATGTAAATAATGGCCGACTAAATCTTAATGTCTAATAACTTGTTGCTGGACAGTTGTATTAATGCTGCTTGCTCTTCTTGATTCTTTCATTTGGCCGAACATTAAGAATAAGCTTGTTGTCAATGAAATGCATAGTAACTTCTTCTGAAGCTGTGGGGCAAGCTGCTGAATATGTTACTTCTTCTGAAGCTGTGGGGCAAGCTGCTGAATATGTTTTATTGCAAGTTGCTGGTTAATTGATTGATCTGATCTGTTTATAAAGTTCATAGATAACATCTACTCCGGCAAAACATAGAAAGGAAGTTCGAATCTGGTAGAACATAGAGGTAAACTGGAGTAGTGTTTGTCATTTAACCATTGCGAATTGAATTATAGAACTTGCAGATGGTTTTCTTTTATAGATAGTTTCTTAAGAACTATTAAGGAAATCTATTGCACGAAGTTTTCATCAGTTGGGATCTTGATCGAATGATATTGGATTTATTATATATAATCTTATTTTATACGTTGTAAGAGATTATTTTTACTATTCCAATCCGTCACCTTAGGTCAGGTGGCAGGGCAAGGAGTTGGGGAATTCGTTCACTAAGTAGTTTGCACAAGTCAAGTCAGGTGATTGAACCAGAAGAAATAGATTGATAAAAAAAAATATGATTAATGAGGTTTTTTCAATGGTTAATTGAAGTAAACTCTCTAATTTTAAATTGGTCTTTATATGCACTCCCCACTTGATATATTCTACATATTTTATGTATGTATATTTTTATTTTTATTTTTATTTTGCATAATCGAATATTCAAATTAAATTATTATATTATATATATTAGAAGTATTTTGAATAATCGAATTAAATTACAGGCTTTGTAAACAGGCCACAGGCCATGCCAAACTATTGAACAGGCCAGGCTCAGGTCAAGAACAAAGCCTATAACAGGTCACAGGCCAGGCTCAGGCCAGTTTGCTATTATACAGGTCTGACCTGTTAAGATAAAAGTCTAGCGTGGTCTGGCCTATTTCCATCCCTAATGACGACGTCGTTGTAGTATAGTGGTAAGTATTCTCTCCTGTCACGCGAGTGACCAATGTTCGATCCCCAGCATCGCCGTTTAAATTCTTTACTTTTAGTGTTTTTAGAAAATAAATGAAAACAGCTAATGATAGCTCCTCATGTCGACGTCGTTGTAGTATAGTGGTAAGTATTCTCGCTTGTAGGGCGTTTGAATTCTTAACTTTTATTGTTTTTAGAGAATATATGAAAATAGCTAATGATAACTCCTTATGACGATGTCGTTGTAGTATAGTGGTCAGTATTAGCGCTTGTCACGTGGGTTCGATCCCCGAAAATGACATTTGAATTCTTAACTTTTATTATTTTTAGAAAATAAATGAAAACAACTAATGATAGCTTTTTATGTGATATCGTTGTAGTATAGTGGTATGCATTTTCGCTTGTCATGCGGGTGACTTGCGTTCGATCCCCGGCAACGACGTTTGAATTCTTAAGTTTTATTGTTTTTATGTAAATAAATGAAAATAACTAATGATAACTTCATATGTTGATGTTGTTGTAGTATAGTGTTAAGTATTCCTGCCTGTCACGCGGGTGACCCGGGTTCGATCCCTGGCAACGGCGATTGAATTTTTACTGTTTTTAGAAAATAAATAAAAATAGCTAATGATAGCTCTCTAAGTCGGCGTTGTTATAGTATAATGGTAAATATTCTTGCCATTCACATGGGTGACTCGACATCGATCCCCGGCAACGACATTTGAATTCTTAACTTTTATTGTTTTTAGAAAATAAATGAATATAGTTAATAATAGCTGCTTACACCGTCGTTGTAGTATAGTGATAAGTATTCCCGTTTGTACGTCGTTTGAATTCTTAACTTTTATTGTTTTTAGAAAATAAATGAAAATAGCTAATAATAGCTTTTTATGTGGGTGTAGTTTTAGTATATTGGTAAGTATTCTCGCCTGTCACGTGGGTGACTGGGTTTGATCCCCGACAACGGCGTTTGAATTTTTAACTTTTATTTTTTTGAAAATAAATTAAAATAGCTAATAATAGCTCTTTATGACGATGTGGTTGTAGTATAGTGGTAAGTATTCTCGCCTGTCACTCGGGTGATTTGTATTCAATCCCCAACAACGGTGTTTAAATTCTTAACTTTTAATGTTTTTAGAAAATAAATGAAAACATCTAATAATAGCTCCTTATGTCGGCGTCGTTGTAGTATAGTGGTAAGTATTTCCGCTTGTACGATGTTTGAATTCTTAACTTTTATTGTTTTTAGAAAATAAATGAAAATAGCTAATAATAACTCCTTACGCTAATGTCGTTGTAGTATAGTGGTAAGCATTCTCGCCTATTATGTGGGTGACTCGGTATTGATCTCGGGCAACGTCGTTTGAATTAATAACCTTTATTGTTTTTAAAAAATAAATAAAAATAGCTAATGATAGCTCCTTATGACGATGTCGTTGTACTATAGTGGTAAGTATTAGCGCTTGTCACGTGGGTTCGATCCCCGACAACGACATTTGAATTCTTAACTTTTATCGTTTTTTGAAAATAAATAAAAACAGCTAATGATAGCTTCTTATGTGATGTCGTTGTAGTATAGTGGTAAGACAACCACGTTTGAATTCTTAAGTTTTATTGTTTTTAGAAAATAAATGAAAATAGCTAATGATAGCTCTTTATGTGGATGTCGTTGTAGTATAGTGGTAAGTATTCTTGCTTGTCACGTGGGTGACCTGGGTTCGATCCCCGGCAACGGGGCGTTTGAATTCATAACTTTTATTCTTTTTAGAAAATAAATGAAAATAGCTAATGATAGCTCTTTAAGTCGGCGTCATTGTAGTATAGTGGTAAGTATTCCCGCCTTTCATATGGGTGACCCGACTACCAGGGGCGTAGCCAGACATTCAAAGTACATGGGGCTATTATGAATGATATAAAAATTTAATTAACTCAAAAATATAAATAACATAAAAAGTACGTGAATATTAACTTATAGAAGGCATAAAATAAAAATATTCAATATTCAATACATTCAAAATCATAGAAAAATATTATTGAAATTGTGCTCTTCGATTCTTTTTAGAATCAAACTCATTAATGATTATATCGTTATCGATATTTTCAACCAACTCCCGTTCAATGTAGATGATCATAGAATCTGTTAAAAACTCTTCTTCCATCTTATTACGAAGAGCTGTTTTAACAAGTTTCATAGTTGAAAATGCTCGTTCCGTTGTTGCTGTAGAGACGGAAAGAGTTAAAACAAGACGAATCAACTTGTCAATTAAACAAATATATTAATCAAATGTTATAGTTATAACATATAAACTATAACAGATAAGAAAAAAATTACCTGTCAATCAAATGGTAGGTTCCTGATTGATTTGTTTCAACTAATCATCGACATAATTCAGAAATAGTTGATAAATTCTGAAATTTTTCATAACCAACAACATCAACCTTAGGCTATGTTTGATATGGGATAATGTAATCGGGTCTGTAATGCAATCAAGTTTGTAATGAAATGTAATGTAATCTTAATTACATTGTTATATTTGGTAATGAGTTGTATGTAATCTTTAATAACCATTACAAGTTGGATTTCTTTGTTTGATGAGTGGTAATCCATCCTATAATGTAATCAAGATTGACGACCGACGACCGACGACCGCCGCCGGCCGGCCAGTGACCATCGACCGGCCGGCGACCGCCGCCAACGGTCGGCGACCGGCGACCGCCGCCGGCCGACCGGCGACCAGCGACCGCCGCCGACTGGCCGACGACCGGCGACCACGACCGTCGACGGTCGCCGGCAGCGACGGTCACTGGCAGCCGGCGGTCGACGGCCGACGGCCGGCGACCGACGATTTTACAAGCTGTAATGTAATCTAGATTACGAAGGTTTTGTTTTGTAATCCAGATTACAAATCATCAACCTCATTTGTAATCGAGATTACATTACATTACAATTTTAAAGTTATTCCAAACAAAGTAATCCAACTTGTAATGTAATCTTGATTACATTACAGGGTGGATTACACTCTACCAAACGCAGCCTTATAGTGATCAAATTGCATTCTCAAGTGATGCAAATCTTGTGCGTCGAAATCAAGAGGATAGAATTTATCAGCAAGTCGATAGATATGATCAACATTAAGAAGTTTAAAATTTTCTTTAGGTTTCAAAGCACAACTAAGCTTAAGAAGTTCGACTGCCTCATCTTTAAATCTACTATTAAGCTCTTCAATTTGAAAATCTATTGCAGCAGCAAATACATCAAATTGATAATGGTCCGCAACTGTGATTGAATCATTTTGTTGACAAGAACGGCCTGTAGCAGATTTATAACGAGCTTCCATATCAGGTATCTCAATATCATACTTAGCACAAACTTCTTTCGCATAACTAAGTAGAATAACAAAACATTCTTCTCTCAAAGTATGAAGCAAAGTTTTAGTGGTTGAAACAGAGTCCATTGCATTTAAAATGTCTAGAGATTTCTCTTGCAATGTCCGACAAAGAAGATTTGTTGACCCCATTATCTTTTGCATCAAGTGTAATATGAAATCAAAAGTCTTCATCGCAATCAACAAACCATTAGCTTCACCGCGGATGGAGTTAGAAGAGGACTCATCATGCACTATGTTTTCTAACACAGTAATCACAGAGCTATACATATCAATCATGTTACAAATTGAGTCAAAATTAGAACTCCATCGAGTTTTTCCAGGTCGTAATAAATTTCCAATTTGATTGCATCCTCTACCAGTATCAAATTCACCAATATCTATCATATGTGCAACTTTAACTTTTTGAGCAGAAAGTAACTCAGCTTGGCGTTTAGGAGATGCGTTAAAAAGATTACAAATGGAATTCAATTTTGAAAAAAATAACCAAATGGATACCTCTTTTTCAGCAGCTGCAGTTAATGCTAGTTGAAGTCGATGAGCAAAACAATGTACATAATATGCACATGAACAATTTTTCAAGAAAAGAGCTTGTAATCCATTCCAACAACCATGCATATTGCTAGCACCATCATATCCTTGTCCCCGTATATTGTGGATATGCAAGTCATAACGACCAAGAGCATCAGATATTTCTTTCTTAAGTGTTACAACAGTTGTATCAGTCACATGTACAATGGCAAAGAACCGCTCTCGTAAAAAATCATCAATATCCACAAATCTTAATACGATAGTCATCTGCTCCTTGTTAGATGTATCTCTTGCTTCATCAACTAAAATACAAAATTTTGCATCCCCAATTTCTTTACGAATCTTGGTTCTCACTTGATTGGCAAGAATATTCAAGATATCTTTCTGAATATCTGATGAAGTATACTTTGCATTTTTTGGAGCTTTCTCTAAGATGATATCCCCAATATTCTTATTTATTTTCTCCATAAATTTTATCATCTCGATAAAATTGCTGTGATTATTAGACGATGGAGATTCATCATGCCCTCTAAATGTGCATGCTTGCAAAATGAGTCATCTAATACTTTCAATAGTTGTTGTAAGCCTCAATCTGTTCTTCTGTTTTTCATCTGAAGATTGTGCATTTATCACTTTGTCAATATGACAAGGTATATTCTTCAAATTATCAACATATTCCACAGCATTATTATGTGGTGAAGTATTGCATCCTATATGCATCAAAAATGCGCATCTATCACCATCATTAACTCGCTTCCAATATTTGAATCCATCCGTCGTAAATACAGGATTGCGAGGAGGATGCTTATGATCAAACAAGAAGCATGGAAAACAAAATGCAGCATCTTTCGAAGGAGAGTATTCTAACCAAGAAAATTTCTTAAACCAATGACTTTGGAATCGTCAATTTTGACTTCCGAATTTGGTCGGTGGATACTCATTTTGAATAGGTTGATATGACCCCATCTTAATATAAGCTCGTCTAATTTCATCCCTTTGATTAACAGGATATTTCCATATTGGAGTGCGTAATGTCGGATCAGGTTCAAGAGAACTAACATCAATCTCCATTATAGGAGATTTGTTAGGTTGTTGATCATTAGAATTTGATATATTAATATTGGATGGAGAATGCTCTTGACTTGTCGATGTTTGATCTTTTGCTTTAAAAAAAGAATTGATAGTTTTTCTTTTCTTCATTTCTTGAGTTTTCTGTAATAAAATGAATAGGTAAAAAATTATCATATCCAATAATAATGAAATATTAAAGAAAGTATCCAATTATACGTGTAGAAAAAGTAACCAATTAAAAAAGTAATCAATTAAAAAAAATTGTATCTGTAGAAAAGTGGAAGCTATCAATTATAAAAAAATCGCACTTGCAGAAAATAAAATCGTACTTACAGAAATTGGAAGCAGTGCAGTTCGAGGCGCTATGCAGAAAGACGCTGTGCAAAAAATTGGTTCGAGGGTCGTGCAGAAAATTGATTTGACGAGCAAAAAATTGTAAAAAGACGCTGGCAGCAAAAACAAGTTTTGGCAGGCAATAGAAAATTGAAAGGTGGCAGGTTTTGGCAGGCGGTAACAAAAAAGATGAGTAGGGTAACAGATACCAAATAAAATTGGTCCACTAAATTATATATATATATATTCTTAATGTGGGTGGGGCTGGAGCCCACCCTAGCCCAAGGGTGACTCCACCCCTGCCGACTACGATCCCCGACAACGGCATTTGAATTCTTAACTTTTATTGTTTTTAGAAAATAAATGAATATAGCTGATGATAGCTGCTTACACCGTCGTTGTAGTATAGTGGTAAGTATTCCCGCTTGTACGATGTTTGAATTCTTAACTTTTATTATTTTTAGAAAATAAATGAAAATAGTTAATAATAACTTTTTATGAGCATGTCGTTTTAGTATATTTGTAAGTATTCTCGCCTGTCACGCGCGTGACTCAGGTTTGATCCCCGACAACTGCGTATGAATTTTTAACTTTTATTTTTTTTGGAAAATAAATTAAAATAGCTAATAATAGCTCTTTATGACGACTAGGGATGGAAATAGGCCAGGCAGCCTGTGCCTGGCCTGACCTGTTTAAAAATAAAATAATAATCAAGCCCTTTTGAAAGCTTGTTTTTCTTATCAAGGCTGAGCCATGCTCAATATAAAACCTGTGAAGCCTGACAGGCCGGCCTGGGCATGTTAAAATTACAATATATAAAATGTCAAAATAAAGTTTTGAACCTAAGACTATGACTGAGCAAATTCTTATCTACACCCTACCAGCCAACAAACCACAAATTTGTTACATTATATTATACATATTTTATGTATGTATATTTTTATTTTTATTTTTATTTTGCATAATCGAATATTCGAATTAAATTGTTATATTTTATATAGAGTAATGATATGCTGAGTGAAAAAATCAGAGTGAATGCCTTAGGGAATGACGTGGCTGCCACCGTGTCACGATGGTTTAAGCTGCAGTCGGCAAACCCTAAAACCAAAAGCAATCCCGCCTCAGCCAAATCATTTCCCTCCCACACGAAACTCTTCTTCTCCACCTCTTCTCCACCGGCGATCTAAGCTTCTCCATCTCTTCTCCACCGACGCTCCTCTTCTCCACCTCTTCTCCACCTGCGATTTTAGGGCCTCTCCTCGCCGACTGCCGCCGCTCCATCGAAGTCCAGCGAGGAGCCCGCGCCGCTCCTCCATCTCCCCAGCTCCTCCGGCGATTTAGGGGTTTGCTCTTCCGTTCTCGCACCTCTCCGTCTCGTTGCTCCCGCGCCTCCATCAAGGTTCGATTTTGATCGCCCTTTTTGTTGCTCGACGGGTTTAAAGTGGCTTCCTTTGACAAGGTTGGGTGGGATATTATATCTTCTTCATGGTTTTATGGCATCAAGTGGTCTGATCTGTGTAAAGTGGCGCCATTTTTATTGAATTTTTTCTGTGAGTTTCCGATCTGGGATATTACATCGAGTGGTCCGATCTGTGTTGCATCTTTCATGGTTTTAGCATATGAAGTGTGCACGTTCTTCAATTTTGGGTCAAAAAATATTGTGTTGAACCGCCAGTCTTCAATTTCTATTCACAGATCATCTATCTAGAATTGGTGTAAACAGTTTTAAATCTATACTAAAATTAGTGAATGCCTTAGGACTTCGTTTGCTCTATTTGTAATAATGATTAGGAATTGGACAAATATCTTACAGAGATATTAAACTTTGACAGAATTATTTAGTGTGATCTTATTGCTTCAGAATCAAAGAGGATCTTAGTTTTGAGTTGTTTTTGTTTGGTAAAGAATTGAGAATTTAGGCTCTAGTTTTGAATTGTTCTTTTTTGTATTAATCAGTAAATTTGAATGTGTTTGCTTATCTGTTCGTTGCCCTTACCAATTTGTAAGCTTCGTGGTCCATATATGTTTACAAAGGATACCCGTTTACAAATTCAACTTGTCAGCTTCGTGGTTCATATATATATTTACAAATTCATATATGTTTACAATTTGTATTAATCTTTAAATTTGAATATGTTTGTGGTTCAATAAAGCTTCCTTAGCTGCTTATTCTCCTTTTGAGATGAAAAAACATTGCAGAAAAAAAGGAAAGATAATTCATGGCAGTCGACTCTTCATCATCATCTTTCAATCGAAAACGCATGAATGACGAGTAATCGGATGCTCCCCATATATTATGTTATTGTGAGTTAAGAACTACTTTATGGACATCATGGAAGGAAACCAATCCAGGAAGACGATTTTTTTCATGTCCAAAATTTAGAGTAAGTTTTAGGTAATATCAAATGCTATGAATTTTTTTAATTATTGTGTTTTCATTAAGTTTATTTGAAATTCAGGAAAAGGGATGTGGCTTCTTCTTATGGCATGACCCAGAATTGTCAGAGAGAACGAAGGAAATTATTAATAATTTGAAGAGGGATAACAAAAATCTACAATTGCAGATTAGTGAATTAAAGACATCTACTGGTTACGAGGGTGCAGCTGAATACAATGATTTGATGAATGATGTTAACAACAATACTGCTACTATAAGGTTGAGTGCTGAAATATGTTCACTGAATAGGAAGTTTAGAATTGCTGTCTTTGTAGTTTTATTTACTTGGATTATGATGATTTTAAGTTGGTTGATTTAATTTGCTATGTGCAAAAACAGTTGTAACTTTATGTTAATGATTTTTAGTTGGTTGATGTAGTTCACTGAAATATGTAATTTGATGATTCTAAACTTGGTTGAATTTAAGTTGGTTGATCAGTGCATCAGTTCAAATTTTAAGTTGGTTGATCAGTGCATCAGTTTAAATTGTAGTTTCACAAGTGACATTCTCATTGCATCAGCTCCTTTGGTCTGTGAAACTCCCTGATGATAGCCATGTCATTGAATCGTCTCCACCAAAGTATTAATGACATGACTATCATCAGGGAGTTTCACAGACCAAAGGAGCTGATGCAATGAGAATGTCACTTGTGAAACTACAATTTAAACTGATGCACTGATCAACCAACTTAAAATTTGAACTGATGCACCGATCAACCAACTTAAATTCAACCAAGTTTAGAATCATCAAATTACATATTTCAGTGAACTACATCAACCAACTAAAAATCATTAACATAAAGTTACAACTGTTTTTGCACATAGCAAATTACATCAACCAACTTAAAATCATCATAATCCAAGTAAATAAAACTACAAAGATAGCAATTCTAAACTTCCTATTCAGTGAGCATATTTCAGCACTCAACCTCATAGTAGCAGTATTGTTGTTAACGTCATTCATCAAATCATTGTATTCAGCTGCACCCTCATAACCAGTAGATGTCTTTAATTCACTAATCTGCAATTGTAGTTTTTTGTTATCCCTCTTCAAATTATTAATAATTTCCTTCGTTCTCTCTGACAATTTTGAGTCATGTCATAAGAAGAAGTCACATCCCTTTTCCTGAATTTCAAATAAACTTAATGAAAACACAATAATTAAAAAAATTCATAGCATTTGATATTACCTAAAACTTACTCTAAATTTTGGACATGAAAAAAATCGTCTTCCTGGATTGGTTTCCTTCCATGATGTCCATAAAGTAGTTCTTAACCCACAATAACATAATATATGGGGAGCATCCGATTGCTCGTCATTCATGCGTTTTCGATTGAAAGATGATGATGAAGAGTCGGCTGCCATGAATTATCTTTCCTTTTTTTCTGCAATGTTTTTTCATCTCAAAAGGACAATAAGCAGCTAAGGAAGCTTTATTGAACCATAAACATATTCAAATTTAAAGATTAATACAAATTTGTAAACATATATGAATTTGTAAACATATATATGAACCACGAAGCTGACAAGTTGAATTTGTAAACGGGTACCCTTTGTAAACATATATGGACCACGAAGCTTACAAATTGGTAAGGGCAGCGAACAGATAAGCAAACACATTCAAATTTACTGATTAATACAAACAAGAACAATTCAAAACTAGAGCCCAAATTCCCAATTCTTTACCAAACAAGAACAACTCAAAACTAAGAACCTCTTTGATTCTGAAGCAATAAGATCACACTAAATAATTCTTTCAAAGTTTAATATCTCTGTAAGATATTTGCCCAATTCTTAATCATTATTACAAATAGAGCAAATGAAGTCCTAAGGCATTCACTAATTTTAGTATAGATTTAAAACTATTTACACCAATTCTAGATAGATGATCTGTGAATAGAAATTGAAGACTGGCGGTTCAACACAATATTTTTTGACCCAAAATTGAAGAACATGCACACTTCATATGCCTAAAACCATGAAAGATACAACACAGATCGGACCACTTGATGTAATATCCCAGATCGGAAACTCACAGAAAAAATTCAATAAAAATGGCGCCACTTTACACAGATCAGACCACTTGATGCCATAAAATCATGAAGAAGATATAATATCCCACCCAACCTTGGCAAAGGAAGCCACTTTAAACCCGTCGAGCAACAAAAAGGGCGATCAAAGTCGAACCTTGATGGAGGCGCGGGAGCAGCGAGATGGAGAGGTGCGAGAACGGAAGAGCAAACCCCTAAATTGCCGGAGGAGCTAGGGAGATGGAGGAGCGGCGCGGGCTCCTCGCTGGACTTCGATGGAGCGGCGGCAGTCGGCGAGGAGAGGCCCTAAAATCGCAGGTGGAGAAGAGGCGGAGAAGAGGAGCTTAAACCCTAGATCGCCGATGGAGAAGAGGTGGAGAAGAAGAGTTTCGTGCGGGAGGGAAATGATTTGGCTGAGGCGGGATTGCTTTTGGTTTTAGGGTTTGCCGACTATAGCTTAAACCATCGCTGACTTGGATTGTGACACGGTGGCAGCCACGTCATTCCCTAAGGCATTCACTCTGATTTTTTCACTCAGCATATCATTACTCTTTTGGATAATCGAATTAAATTACAGGCTTTGTAAACAAGCCGCAGGCTAGATCAGACTATTGAACAGACCAGACTCAGGCCAATAACAAAGCCTATAACAGGCCACAGGCCAGGCTCAGGCCAATTTGCTATTATACAGGCTTGACCTATTTAGGTAAAAGCCTGACCTGGGCTGGCTGACCTGACCTGCTTCCATCCCTAACAACTCCTATCAACGTTTCCCTCCCAGTAAACGTCGGCCTTTTTATTCTATATGTGACTTGCACATGGTCCAAACTCTTCATCCCTAACCCTCAGGTGCAGTTGTCTGGGATGGCAACCCTAGGGCTAGGGTTTATCGATCTCGCAGTCGTCGGCGGTGAGAGACCAGATCGCAACAATGTCGATGTCGAACGGATTGAAAATGCTTCAGTACATTAACTATCGGATGCACGTCACCATTCAGGACGAGCGCCAGCTCGTCGACAAGTTCATGGCGTTCGACTGCCACATGAACCTCGTCCTCTGCGACTGTGAGGAGTTCCGAAAACTCCCTCCCGCTACGGGTGCCGCCAAGAATATCAACGGTGAACGCGAGGATCGCCGCACACTCGGCCTCGTCCTCCTCCGTGGGGAGCAGGGGCGGAGCCACCCTTGGGCTAGGGTGGGCTCTAGCCCCACCCACATTAACAAATATATATATATATATATATATATATATATATATATATATATATATAAAATTTAGTGGCCCAATTTTATTTGGTATCTGTTACCCTACTCATCTTTTTTGTTACCGCCTGCCAAAACTTTTTACCGCCTGCCAAAACCTGCCACCTTTCAATTTTCTATCGCCTGCCAAAACTTGTTTTTGCTGCCGGCGTCTTTTTGCAATTTTTTGCTCGTCAAATCAATTTTCTGCACGACCCTCGAACCAATTTTTTGCACAGCGTCTTTCTGCATAGCGCCTCGAACCAGCGCCTCGAACTGCACTGCTTCCAATTTCTGCAAGTACGATTTCATTTTCTGCAAGTGCGATTTTTTTATAATTGATAGCTTCCACTTTTCTATAGATACAATTTTTTTTAATTGATTACTTTTTTAATTAGTTACTTTTTCTACACGTATAATTGGATACTTTCTTTAATATTTCTTTATTATTGGATATGATAATTTTTTACTTATTCATTTTATTACAGAAAACTCAGGAAATGAAGAAAAGAAAAACTATCAATTCTTTTTTTAAAGCAAAAGATCAAATATCGACAAGTCAAGAGCATTCTCCATCCAATATTAATATATCAAATTCTAATGATCAACAACCTAACAAATCTCCTATAATGGAGATTGATGTTAGTTCTCTTGAACCTGATCCGACATTACGCACTCCAATATGAAAATATCCTGTTAATCATAGGGATGAAATTAGACGAGCTTCTATTAAGATGGGGCCATATCAACCTATTCAGAATGAGTATCCATCGACCAAATTCGGAAGTCAAAATTGGCGATTCCAAAGTCATTGGTTTAAGAAATTTTCTTGGTTAGAATACTCTCCTTCGAAAGATGTTGCATTTTGTTTTCCATGCTTCTTGTTTGATCATAAGCATCCTCCTCGCAATCCTGTATTTACGACGGATGGATTCAAATATTGGAAGCGAGTTAATGATGGTGATAGATGCGCATTTTTGATGCATATAGGATGCAATACTTCACCACATAATAATGTTGTGGAATATCTGGATAATTTGATGAATATACCTTATCATATTAACAAAGTGATAAATGCACAATCTTCAGATGAAAAACAGAAGAACAGATTGAGGCTTACAGCAACTATTGAAAGTATTAGATGACTCATTTTGCAAGCATGCACATTTAGAGGGCATAATGAATCTCCATCGTCTAATAATCACAGCAATTTTATCGAGATGATAAAATTTATGGAGAAAATAAATGAGAATATTGGGGATATCATCTTAGAGAAAGCTCCAAAAAATGCAAAGTATACTTCACCAGATATTCAGAAAGATATCTTGAATATTCTTGCCAATCAAGTGAGAACCAAGATTCGTAAAGAAATTGGGGATGCAAAATTTTGTATTTTAGTTGATGAAGCAAGAGATACATCTAACAAGAAGCAGATGACTATCGTATTAAGATTTGTGGATATTGATGGTTTTTTACGAGAGCGGTTCTTTGCCATTGTACATGTGACTGATACAACTGTTGTAACACTTAAGAAAGAAATATCTGATGTTCTTGGTCGTTATGACTTACATATCCACAATATACGGGGACAAGGATATGATGGTGCTAGTAATATGCATGGTTGTTGGAATGGATTACAAGCTCTTTTCTTGAAAAATTGTTCATGTGCATATTATGTACATTGTTTTACTCATCGACTTCAACTAGCATTAACTGCAGCTGCTGAAAAAGAGGTATCCATTTGGTTATTTTTTTCAAAATTGAATTCCATTTGTAATCTTTTTAACGCATCTCCTAAACGCCAAGCTGAGTTACTTTCTGCTCAAAAAGTTAAAGTTGCACATATGATAGATATTGGTGAATTTGATACTGGTAGAGGATGCAATCAAATTGGAAATTTATTACGACCTGGAAAAACTCGATGGAGTTCTAATTTTGACTCAATTTGTAACATGATTGATATGTATAGCTCTGTGATTACTGTGTTAGAAAACATAGTGCATGATGGGTCCTCTTCTAACTCCATCCGCGGTGAAGCTAATGGTTTGTTGATTGCGATGAAGACTTTTGATTCATATTACACTTGATGCAAAAGATAATGGGGTCAACAAATCTTCTTTGTCGGGCATTGCAAGAGAAATCTCTAGACATTTTAAATGCAATGGACTCTGATTCAACCACTAAAACTTTGCTTCATACTTTGAGAGAAGAATGTTTTGTTATTTTACTTAGTTATGCGAAAGAAGTTTGTGCTAAGTATGATATTGAGATACCTGATATGGAAGCTCGTTATAAATCTGCTACAGGCCGTTCTTGTCAACAAAATGATTCAATCACAGTTGCAGACCATTATCAATTTGATGTATTTGTTGCTGCAATAGATTTTCAAATTGAAGAGCTTAATAGTAGATTTAAAGATGAGGCAGTCGAACTTCTTAAGCTTAGTTGTGCTTGAAACCTAAAGAAAATTTTAAACTTCTTAATGTTGATCATATCTATCGACTTGCTGATAAATTCTATCCTCTTAATTTCGACGCACAAGATTTCCATCACTTGAGAATGTAATTAAATCACTATAAGGTTGCGTTTGGTTGGGTGTAATCCACCCTGTAATGTAATCAAGATTACGTTACAAGTTGGATTCCTTTGTTTGGAATAACTTTAAAATTGTAATGTAATGTAATCTCGATTACAAATGAGGTTGATGATTTGTAATCTGGATTACAAAACAAAACCTCCGTAATCAATCTGGATTACATTACAGCTTGTAAAATCGTCAGCCGGGCGGCGACGGTCGTCGGTTGCTGGCGGTTCGCCGGTCGCCGGCCGTCGACCGCCGACGGCCGTTGACCGTCGACGGCCGGCGACCGCCGACCGTCGACGGCCGGCGACCGCCGACCGTCGACGGCCGGCGACCGCCGACCGTCGACGGCGGCCGACCGCCGACCGTCGACGGCGGCCGACCGCCGACCGTCGACGGCGGCCGACCGCCGACCGTCGACGGCGGCCGACCGCCGACCGTCGACGGCGGCCGACCGCCGACCGTCGACGGCGGCCGACCGCCGACCGTCGACGGCGGCCGACCGCCGACCGTCGACGGCGGCCGACCGCCGACCGTCGCTGCCGGCTGCCGACGATCGCCGACGGTCGTGGTCGCCGGTCGCCGGCAGGTCGGCGGCGGTCGCTGGTCGCCGGTCGGCCGGCGGCGGTCGCCGGTCGGCCGGCGGCGGTCGCCGGTCGGCGGGCGCCGGTCGGGCGGCGGCGGTCGCCGGTCGGGCGGCGGCGGTCGCCGGTCGGGCGGCGGCGGTCGCCGGTGGGCCGGAGGCGGTCGCCGGTCGGCCGGAGGCGGTCGCCGGTCGGCCGGCGGCGGTCGCCGGTCGGCCGGCGGCGGTCGCCGGTTGGCCGGCGGCGGTCGCCGGTCGGTCGGCCGGCGGCGGTCGCCGGTCGGTCGGCCGGCGGCGGTCGCCGGTCGGTCGGCGGCGGTCGCCGGTCGGTCGGCCGGCGGCGGTCGCCTGTCGGTCGGCCGGCGGCGGTCGCCGGTCGGTCGGCCGGCGGCGGTCGCCGGTCGCCGACCGTTGGCGGCAGTCGCCGGCCGATCGATGGTCACCGGCCGGCCGGCGGCGGTCGTCGGTCGTAAATCTTGATTACATTATAGGATGGATTACCACTCATCAAACAAAGGAATCCAACTTGTAATGGCTATCAAAGATTACATACAACTTATTACCAAATATAACAATGTAATCAAGATTACATTACATTACATTACAAACTTGATTACATTACAGACCCGATTACATTATCCCCTATCAAACGTAGCCTAAGGTTGATATTGTTGGTTATGAAAAATTTCAAAATTTATCAACTAATTCTGAATTATATCGAAGATTAGTTGAAACAAATAAATCAGGAACCTACCATTTGATTGACAGGTAATTTTTTTCTTATCTGTTATAGTTTATATATTATAACTATACCATTTGATTAATATATTTGTTTAATTGACAGGTTGATTCATCTTGTTTTAACTCTTTCCGTCTCTACAGCAACAACGGAACGAGCATTTTCAGTTATGAAACTTGTTAAAACAGCTCTTCGTAATAAGATGGAAGAAGAGATTTTAACAGATTCTATGATCATCTACATTGAACGGGAGTTGATTGAAAATATCGATAACGATATAATTATTAATGAGTTTGATTCTAAAAAGAATTGAAGAGCACAATTTCAATAATATTTTTCTATGATTTTAAATGTATTGAATATTAAATATTTTTATTTTATGCCTTCTATAAATTAATATTCATGTATTTTTATGTTATTTATATTTTTGAGTTAATTAAATTTTTATATCATTCATAATAGTCCCATGCACTTTGAAGTCTGGCCCATGATGACGAGGGCCCCCGCCTACCGACGAGTCCCGCGCTAAGGCCAACGCCGCATCCGCCCTCGCTGGCCCTGGGGTCGGCCGCTCCGCTGGCCGTGGCATCCCCACGGCGCCACTTGTCCAGGTACAGCCTGGTCTCGCCGGACCCATCCGTGGCGTTGGTGGACCCGCTCCCGGGATGATGCATCCGCAGATCTCGCGCCCTCCCGTAACTCAGCTATCTGCGCCGCCAATCTCGTATCCCCAAGTTGTCCGTCCGCCTGCTCCGGGGCAGGTTCCTGGTTTCCCAGGTCAGCCCCCGGCAGTTAGCCTGCGCCCACTTGGGGCTGTGCCAATGCAGTTTGCTTCCAGGCCTGGGGCTCCACCCCCTACATTACCGATGCACCCCCCGCAGCTTGGGCAGAGGCCTCCATTCCGGATGCCCCCGCCAGGGATGCGACCTGGTATGCCACCACCGCCTGGTGGACAGGTCCCTGTGTTTGCTCCGCCTAGACCTGGAATGCCACCGCCGAACCAACAGCAGGGCCCGAACCAGTAGTGCTTTAAGTCCAGGCATGTTATTTGGCCCTTTATGTTCGAATATTTCATTCGTAGGTGTTTATTGGGGTTCTTTCCGACTGCATGTGTAGTTCAAAATTACTCTCTATTTGGCCCTTTAACAATACCACTAACTAATTAATAGAAACTTTTGCCCATTAATACTAACAGTCTCCTTTAAGCTTCCATCTTGCAACATAGATATTATGTATGCCTAAACATGTTACATAAAATGACAATTCGGCGAAGATGAGAAAGACACAATACTAGTGTAGCCCTTGAGAAACTTGATGACACAATGCTTTTGATTCTTCTTTGTACAAATTAAGTTATGCACTGGAATTGATAATGATCTTCAGGAGGGAATCAAAAGATATAGTTGGTGAGAATCTTTGAAAGGTATGATCTTCAAATGACAAAGTTATAAGCTATCTTCAAAAGTCTTGATCTTCTTAATTTACCCTTGAAAGGAAAATACCGTATTGTTTTGAAGTTGGTGAAAATGAAGTGAGCTTTGGAAAGGTTGCAGCGTATCTATTCTCTAAACTAGGAATTGATATTGGGAGAGCTATTGAGATCTTAGAATGGAGTGACAATAACTAATCTCAAATTGTTCATGCGTGATAAATTAAAAATTTGGGGGAGCTATTGAGACGTTACAATAGAGAGACAATGGATAATCTTAAATTGTACACATAGCGAATCAAAGATACTAAGAACCTAGTGGTATATTAACTTGAGATAAAGAGAGAAAAAAAATCAACTTCTCTTATCCTTTTCTCCCACAACTACCGTATCTTTAGTGTTATTAAATTGTTTAGTGTATATTATTATTGTTGTTGTTATTATCATTTTTAAAAATGAACCCCCTCTGTTGCACTGCCTCTTGTATGGCTTATTAAAGAGATAGTAAAAGTTGGCCTTTTTGCATGCCTATGTTGAACTTGCATGTTCCTTTGTCTTCCTCACCTCTCTGTGCACTAGCATTGTCTTTTCACGGTTAGCATCAGACCCTCAGGTTGGAGATTAGTTAGAATCCATGAGGGAAATAGTGATGGTCATGGACTTGCCGGTGATGTATGTTTGGGGTAAGGGCCTGAAGACTCCTGGAGAAGGAAATCTGCAGAATGTCAGTTTAGTGTATAGATATTAGATTATCAGCAATTATTATAGCTGAGTTTTCATATCTGCTGTAGTAGGATATCAAACTAAAGTACATTGTAATATCCTACAAGGCTTCACAAATTAATGCAATTTACCAATGAATGAAGGAACAACAAATAAATTGTGACAATGAAAACACAGAAACTTGGAAATGGACAGAGAAGGGATTTCATGATTCTGAAGCTCTCTTCCAAATAAGGTCCAACAAGTTCAGGTGTTAGATACCTCATGGGAATGCATACTTTTATAATCTGTAGAAAGCATACATTCACAAGTTGCCAACAGAGCGAGCTAGTAATTCCTGATTCTTCCAAGCTCAAGCCTTTTGCTGGCTAGTTTCTAATGTTTGCCTTTTTTTCTACTGTCCTTGAATTACATTGCAGAATTTTCGTTTACAAGAGCATGATGTACTTATCGGCATATAGCCTGTTTAAGGGCATCTAAATTGAAATTATTTTCTTGATCTCATTCATATCCTTTTAAACCAAGTAAACTTTCCTGCATGACTGATTCGGTTCACTCTTTTGCATTGCCAGGTATCCCCGTCTCCTTGACATCTTTTGTCAGACTTCTACCTTCTCAGCTACTTATGTGGGAAATCTAAATCCATACATCGACTCCTTGACATCTTTTGTTGGACTTCTGGCCTTCACCTTCTCAGCTACTTATGCAGGAAATCTAAATCCTAGGTTCTGAGCTACAGTGTTCAAGCTGATAGATATTGGGTTTGACGTTCAAAGTTATGACATTTAATTGAAGTCTTCCTTGTGTATGTGTATTTCCTCTCAGGGGTTTATTGACATTTGCTTCAAATTTCTAAATCTCTAGATGTCATTGATGATCAGTAAAGGAACGTTATTACTTGAATATTTATTCCTGTTTGTTCTACTATTCAATCATGATTTTTAAAACATTTTTCAGTTATTTTGTTTTGTCATGGTTTTCTGCATTAATCTGAGTTTATATTAATCGGTTTTTTTCTATACCAAACATCAACAAATTACTTTAATGAAACCCAACGTCTTGATGCCATTCTTTGGCAACCTAACAAGTCGATTTTGCATCTGCATCAGTCCCTCAAATTCCAATGCATCCTTGTCCACCGAGCTTCCATCTTCCACCACCTAACTTCCCCTCCAATCCTCTTAAATGACCAACCACCCGAAGGGCTGAAGCAAACGAACAGCTAGGAAGAAATAATGAGCCTGGCTCTGGCTGCTCTTCTCATCACCATGATCGAAGCTCTCTCAGCACAGCATATGCAATCTTCTGTCCCCAGTACACTAACTGATTGCATACTAGTTTGCATTTCATTTCTTTGTATCTCATCTAGTCTTTGTATCTTCTGTCTGCAGAAAAGATGTGCAGACTGGTGGATTGCGGAAGAGGAAGCTGCCTAGAGTCGCCAAACTCTACCTTTGGATTCGAGTGCGAGTGCGATCCCGGCTGGACCCAGTTCCAGTTCACGACCCAACACCTCCCCTTCCTGCCCTGTGCCATGCCCAACTGTGAGTAGTTCTCCTCTACTTTCATCCATCCACATGCGATGCAAACTTAAGCACGGCCTAAGTGCAGGTGTATTCGATCACATTTGTTACAACGACTCCATGGTTCAGCCGCCTTCAACCATCACAGAATCTATGAATCGATCTCTCTTCGATCGTAATTCTCGATGCTCTTCTTCTTCCATACTTGTGAATTCCTCAATGCCTCTTTACTGATCGTTGCCAACATACTTCTAGCATGCATGTGGTCCTTCTGCGGCCATGGAAGATGTGCGAGAACGACCAGTTTTGGCCATCGCTGTGAGTGCAAAGAGGGGTTTAGCAACCTTCTAAACGACACCAGTCTTCCATGTCTGAAAGAGTGTGAGCACTAACTAACTCTACCAAATGAATAAGGCTAACCGAGGCTTGAAGGTGAGATCATCATCATCTTTGCAGGCATCGTCACGGTTGATTGTCCGATGCTGGGGTTCGCACTGTCAAATGGGTCATCTTCCCCACCTAATTTTTCTTACAGGAGCAGTGGAGGTAACTGTCACTGAAGAAGTCATATTATATGTATATTCCTGCTCATATAGAAACTGTAATCACAAGGTGTTGTACTTAAGAGAGCTGTTTGTTCAACCACATCCAGATTTTTCTGCTCGACGAGATTTCCTGTGGGTGGTCATGATCATGACGTGCTTGCTCGTGCCGCTGAGAACGAGCAAACAAGTCTGAAGTATATATCGACAGGATTCTCCGTACAGTTTTTGCCCAAGGATAAAGTGGTGGAAGTAATGCCCTGTTTCTTCTTAAGGGTGAAGTCCTCGTTCTTCGGCTTCGTCTTCTATGTACAGATCAAGTGCCTGATAGAATTTATAATCGAATTATTTTGAAAGTATGAATGTCATAAAACACCCACCACGGATTGTTATAGACAGTGGTGTCGTCATTTTGATGTCTGAGATAAAAATTTGATAAAGTTAATGTAATCATCTTTTTCACGTATTAACCACAGCATTTAGATAAATAATCTTCATAATTTTACCTCCTATGTGATGATCTTGAGATAGGTTGGCGTAAATACTAGGACGAGCGAATCACCTTTGCTATCGAGTATTTTTATAAGTGATTATTCTAATAGATTGTGGAGTTAATTTTTAGCAGGTGTAAAATATTTTGTTGGTGCATAATCTCTCTTATATATAAAAAATACGTTAGATTAAGGGTAAATTTTCATGAACTCCCCACATATTATTTCAATTTTACATGCAATCTCTACATAACTTTTTCTTTGCATGTAGTCCCTGATGGGATTGACAAGACAGTTTGATGAGTATTATTTGAAGAAAGTTGAGTATAAAAGTTAGAAAATTGAGTATGTAAGGTTGCATCCACCATATCAAAAACATGTGTACTCAATTTTCACTCTTTTATACTCAAGTTTCACTTTTTTATACTAAATTTTCACTGATGTATACTCAATTTTCATTCTTTTATACACAATCCATCAGGGAGTAAATGCAAAGAAAACTTGTGTGGGGAGTGCATGCAAAGATCAAAGGGGTATTAGGGAGTTTTCTGCAATTTGCTATTAGATGATTAACGGTAAATTGCAGAAAACTCCCCAATTCCCATTTGATATTTACTTTCACTCCTCATTTGATAAATCTTTTGCATTTACTCCCTGATGGATTAAGTATAAAAGAGTGAAAATTGAGTATACATCAGTGAAAAATGAGTATAAAAGAGTGAAAAATGAGTATAAAAGAGTGAAAATTGAGTATACAGTTTCTTGATGTGGTGGATGCAATCTTACATACTCAAATTTCTAACTTTTATACTCAATTTTCTTCAAATAATACTCACAAAGCTGTCTTGTCAATCCCATCAGGGACTGCATGCAAATAAAACTTTGCATAGGGATTGCATACAAATGTGAGTTTGAAAGTGGGGAGTTTAAGAAAATTTTCCCTTAGATTAAACTATCTCCTTGATTTATAAATTTGTATTTAATTGTGGTATGATCGTATTCATCGTCTTATAATTTTTTTTCTAATTAATATTATAAACACTATGAAATAATTCAAAATCGGATTGCATATCATTGATGTAGGACAATCTAAGCGAAATTAATCAGATTGATCTTCTATAGTACCAAAGAGGCGATAACAGCCCCCGGGGCTATGGTGCAGCGGTAAGGTCGCTAGTAGTTAACCCATGCATCCTCGGTTCGATCCCCATCTACGGCGCATTTTGCAGGAATTTTTTCTCTAAATGGGGCGCGAACCCTGGGACGCTGAGCTTCTAGACTGCCCTCGCGAGCGCTTCCCGATTTACCCTGGTTCGGTTCGATCCCCATCTACGGCGCATTTTGCAGGAATTTTTTCTCTAAATGGGGCGCGAACCCTGGGACGCTGAGCTTCTAGACTGCCCTCGCGAGCGCTTCCCGATTTACCCTGGTGACCGATGGGAAACTTCCGTGAGGCCGGATCGGTCACCCCAAGTTCAATTTGTCTGCTGCCTGGTTCATATTAAAGAGGCGATAATACCTTTGTGAGCATGACGTGATTGATAATGATTTATTTGGGTGATTTCTTATTTCCAGAGTTTGATTTCTCTCTGGTAGAGCGCGCAGTATACTGATGGAAGAAATCGTCACAGATTGCTGCGTGGTCAGGTCATCGAGTATCGATATCATCAGTGGTGAAATTGCCATGTATTTTCGTCTTACGATTTACCCTCGTTGACCGGTGGGAATTTTTGTTGAAGGTTGTGAGACAAGGCCGATCAGTCAAACGGATTAGTCAGGTGCAAGCTTAGATATCCCTTATAAATAAAAAACTTTAAAAAAACGATAACCATTAGCCCCTAATCAATTCCCAATTCACAATGAGGTAATTGTCCAACGTTTTTAATTTCAAAAAATTTAGTTGTTATCGGGCCACTTGGCACTATCCGAATTTATTTTAATAGGTCATGGCAAAGTTTCATGAGGTTGGGCACTTCTAAATTAATCGATTTATAAAATTAAATATCTAAATTATTATAAAAAAACAGCCATTGTCTTCTTTCCGATGGGATGAAAAGTTGTGACAACCCACCCTTTAAGGATATATATCTCACACCAATTTATATTATGAAAAATGACAGGGAGAGTGAAAATGGAAAAGTGAATGATAGAGTGAATAACATGACATTTTGTATGAAGCGATCTTCGACGGATTTATCGTGCCCCCAGGATATAGTTTAATTCGGGGCAGCGACCGAAGGCCGTCGATGATGTCCAAGTGATAAACGGATGTGCACATATAAAGTATCACATCATTTACTCAAGTACCACGTCATTCACTCTACTATTCACTCTTCCATTTTTACTCTTCCTATTATAGCTCTTATATTATCAGCCCACATAAAGATAATTATCAATTGATTTAGTTAATGATTAAAATATTAATTAAGTTACTATTGGAATTAATTCTCAATGTCACTTAAGCCCACCACCAAAGAAAAATAAAATTTAAAAGTACATTGTTAAAAAATTTAACAAATGATCTGTTTCATACCATCTCGTCCAATTGCTCAATGGATGCTATTTTAGAGGATGAGTGATAAATAAGTTATAAAGACGAAAATAAGAATGAAATTTATTTCATTCTTATTTATGATGTTTCTCGTCTTCGATATCCCCCTCCTTGTGGTTAAGGTAATGACTTCGAACATGGCCAGCTCCCATAGTGTGACGGGTGGTGTGTACAAGGCCCGGGAACGAATTCACCACCGTATGACTGACCGACGATTATTAGCGATTCCGACTTCATGCAGGTGAGTTGCAGCCTGTAATCCGAACTGAGGATGAGTTTTGGGGTTAGCTCACCCTCACGGGATCGCGACCCTTTGTCCCGACCATTGTAGCACGTGTGTCGCCTAGGGCATAAGGGGCATGATGACTTGATATTTAAAAGTACCTTGTTAAAAAAATTTAACAAATGATCTGTTTCATATCATCTCGTCGAATTGTTCAATGGATGCTATTTTAGGGGGTGCGTGATAAACGAGTTTAGAAGGCGGAAATAAGAATAAAATTTATTTTATTCTCATTTATGATATTTGATATACGGGAATCGAAATCAACATATGGATATGATACCCTTGATTTTATAATCCAATCTTCACTAGGTTATCACTAAATTTATAAATCTTTCGATCAAAATTCATTATCATTTTCATTATCGAATATGTACTAAATGCCCCCTTATATCTTATTCTACACGGTCAAACCTATAAATTGTTATTCGTTACGATGGTAAATAATGTGATGATTTTTTTTTAAGACAATGAGAATTTGATTTTCATATAGGACATATTACAGTCGAAGAATTTAAATTACTTGTGATGGCTTTTCGATTTACATGATTCATAATTTTTAAAAAAAAATCGGATCGATCATTTTTTTTTTTGAATTATTCAGATGATAAAAATTAGATATATGGATTATAAAAAAAATATAAATTCTCTAAGTAATTTGATGAATAATTTTTTATATTAGAATATTACTCTTGGAACGGCTTGATCAAGTCGGACGTAACTCAAGTCCGATCGATTTGCATTTCGTCAGGCAGGGTATATCCAAATATTTGTATTTTTTAAAATTAAATAAGAAAAATAGAAAAAATAAAAATATTATAAAATAAAGGTGTTTTTTTTAAAACAAAAATAGAACCCGAAGCAATTTAGAGTATGAGAACCGACAAAAAAAACATGAATCAGTAAAATAAATAAAACGTCTCAAGAGCGAGGCTGCAATTCTCCTAAGAAATAGAAGAGAGATCGAGATCGAGTTTGGCGATCCATGGGGAAGAGTAGATCGATCAGTCTCAGGGAGGTCTTTTTGATTGTAGGCCTTCTCCTCGGCTGTCCCCGTCGTCTCTCGGCTCTGTCCGTCACCGTCAACGACGTGGAGTGCGTCTACGAGTTCGTCCTCTACGAGGGCGACACAATCTCGGGAAATTTCGTAGTCGTAGATCATGACATCTTCTGGAGCTCCGATCACCCCGGCATCGATCTCATCGTAAGCCCTGTTTTTATGCAAGCAGATGCTTTTCGATTGGATCTGCTAATTAGGTTAACGAAGCAGTATTTGAACGGATGAATCAGGCAATATAAGTGTGGTGTGTTCGATGCATTCCTTCAAATATTTATCTAATTCATCAAGTTGGTTGTTACTTTTAGAGAAAGTTTAGTTTTTTTCCCCCGAATATTTAGGGTTTCTGGTGATTCCACAACAGCCCGTTTGGATGATTGAATTAGAAAATAGTGGTTTTGTATTTAAATGTATGGATTAGAGAATAGAGGTTTTGTATGTTTGATACATTGTTTCCTCCTTCCAAATCTTTGGGGAATTCATCAAGTTGATTGCTGCTTTTAGAGGAAGTTTGGTTTTTCAGGAACATTTGGGGTGTCTGTTGGTTTATTAACAGCTTAATGGGAACAGAAAATAATCTCAATTTCAATTTTTTGAATTTCTTCGTTTGGGATCACAAGGACTTAGAATTTAGAATCCAATTTGCTCCTCCAATAGTGTTTGGGTTTCTAATCCCCACCCTCTTTCTTCCTTGTGTGTTCACCTCATGCCATAACTTTCACTGTATATGTTTTATATGCTAAAAATGTGACAACGACTCTTTGTTTCCTCCATCGTAATAGGGTCAATTCCTCATAAGTAAGCACCTGTTGAAACCGACAAATTTTGGCTAGTGGGCAACATGTTTGATGAGTGAACATTCAACTGGAAACCAATACCATTCCAGATCTGAAAATGGATACGAATAAAAAAAAATGCTTATCCCATCACAGTTTACTTAAACTTCTCTGAAATTTCTTGAGTTATTTGTCTGTCCCAAATAATATGTCCCGATTATTTTTTGATTGAAAGTTCTAATTGAGATTCTGTACTGAAGCCTGCTGTTGTCCATTGATTAATTTGTTAAGGTTTGCTCTATAAGTAGTAAGTAGTATTCCTGCATTCACTGGATAGGGAGAACTTTGAAATTAATGTGTGCACTCTTTTCTGCATTTTTGCAAAGCCAATAATGCTATATATATTTTGATTTAATTAGATGAGATTTTCTTGGTTGGTAAGTGATGCAAGCTGAGAATTGGTGCCAGACAGGAATGGAAAATAATATCCATTTACCAATCATATGGAAAAATAAAATACACTGTGATGATAGTTAGCAGTAGGTTGTTTTGGCAGTTTAACTAGAAGTGTATTCACATGATATATATTTGTTCTATTGCATATCGAGCTTCTTTGGAATACTAATATATCTCTCCGAGGTTGTCTTTGATTGTGGAACTATTTGGAGAAAAGGTAGTAATCTTTGTCCTTACTCCAATTTGATATTTGGTATGGGATTGATATCTAAATATCATTGTCTTAAAAGGCATCCTAGATGACTTCATATCAAGGATCTTGACTTCTGCAATAGTGAATGACATGCCATATACCTTTTTATGGTTCCATATATGCAGTGCTTTAGTATGTGGAACTAGGTAACCCATGTGGTCGCAAATGCACTCTACCATCATTGTCAAACCATGTTTGCCCCTATTATTTAGGGTGGACACGATTCTTTTCCCCATTAGTTCTATGCAAAGCTATACCATTAATAATATTTAAATCAATTAAACGGTTCTTTTATTATATTGATTAATGTTTGCTTTGATCTTCCTCTACCTCCTTATATTTCCTCTCTAATTGATCCAACTATTTTAACTGAATAATATACCAGTCACTTTGAACATAGGCATACCATCTCAACATATTTGTTTTATTTTATCAATTGTATTTTATCTTGAATATTAATGGTTGTAATCTTGTCCTTAATAGCGATTTTTTACATTCGTCTTAACATTCTCATCCATCACTTTATCTTTTTATTGATGTTACTTCCTTACGTCCTAACCTTCTGGACTATAAAGTATAAATGATTGGACTGCCGTTATATATGGAACATCCCTTGGATCCAAAGGAAAGAAAACCTTGATTCACCAACTTCATAATTATTTTGATTCTAGTGGCTATAATTTTGTTGCATTTTAATTTATTTTTACTTGCTTGACTGTGTCAACCTAGCCCAGATTTTTGTTTTAAAGCCAAATTTCATTTTTATTTAAAGACCAGTTAGCATGTAAACAAATCAAATAGTTTGTATGCACAATTGAAATTCTGAAGTTTTTGCTTATTTCTGTCACCAGGATATTTGAATAACATTTGTCATGTTATTATCCTTTTATTCAAGTTAGTTGATTTCAGCTTTCTTTCAAAGGGTTATTTCAAATTACGGTGCTAACTACTGAAATTTGTGATTATGTAGGTAACTTCTCCATCTGGTAACACTGTGCATTCAATGAAGGGGACATCTGGCGACAAGTTTGAGTTTAAGGCCCCACGAGCTGGAATGTACAAATTCTGTTTTCATAATCCAAACAGAACACCAGAGACTGTCTCATTTTACATTCATGTAGGACATATTCCTAATGAACACGACATAGCGAAAGATGGTCAGTCTCAATGAATGGTGAAGAAATTTAGTTTTGGAATTTCACAAGTTCTATAACTTTTTTTTTTTGACTAACTTGTATATCAAACCATATTCTCTATTATTCCCATGGTTGGAGCTATATATACTATAGTTCCCTTGCAAAATAATCTAGTTTTTCATTATATATATATTCAATGATTCTAACTAATAGATATTATGATTGTCTCTTTTTGATTCCACCTTATTTTTTTATAAAATCATATACCAATCATTGTTTTTGTTTCCATATTATAAAATTATATTTCTTTAACAAAAGTTATTGCAATTAATCTCCTGCAGAGCATTTGGGTCCAATAAACGTGAAAATTGCACAGCTTAGGGAAGCACTAGAATCTGTCACAGCAGAGCAGCGTTACCTAAAAGCACGTGAAGTCCGCCATCGGCATAGTAAGTTAAACTGAACAACTGTATATATATTATTTTTGGTCGGAACTTACAATTTTAACAATTTCATTTACTCACTTTACAGTGTAAATATAATTACTACTATTTCGAACCATTAGTTCCCCGATTCCCAGTCAGGCAATTATTCAGCTTATTTTTGTTGCCTGGACTTGATATGTGGATATCTCTTTCTATGTACATTGCTGAATAGCCATTGGCATATATCAATTAATAATCTTGAACAGTATTCATCTAAACTTGTTCTATTGTGGTTGATGACACACCTATGTAGGCTATTAGCGTGGTAGATTTTTTTTATATTTGAAAAAAATTATATATATGGATAACTACCACGGTCAGAGACATAATATTCATTCCACATTAGCAAGTTAATAAAGCAAGTATTTGGGGAATATTTTTTGTTTTCACTGTATATAACAATATGTATCACTTTGCAAGAAACACCAAATAATGTAACCAACATCAGCATGTCAATAATGCAACTTCTTTTAGGAAGGTTCAGGTTATATTAAGCAGTTCTTTTTTATTTCTATGGGACTTGTGATCATATTCAAACATCTGAACTGTACTCTTTTAACACACATGCAAGTATGCGCAACTTAAGTATTGTGCTGTATCATGATTGATTAATGAAGTAAATAAATTTGATACGTATATATCAGCATCTAATATTAATTAGTTTTGATTATCAATGTCTTTATATTTTGATTTCTTTATAATAATTTAATTAGTATAATTTTTTATCTAATATTCATTGTTACATGGGTAGCTAGAAATTTCAAGTATCAGTTCATAAGAATCATAGTCTGTTGTGAATCTTGGAGGAGCTCTTGAAGTGCTTATTATGATCGTGGACCAATAGTGCATAATTTGTGAGCTAGATTGAATCTTGAATTGTAAGTTGATACATTTCCGACCTAATGAATGTATGGATCAGCTTTTTGATTGGTTCTCTTACTGAGAAGAAAAAGTTTCTTTTTGGTCTTTCTGAGAGTTCTTATTGCTCTTGCATAGGAATTGTTAACTGATGCATCTCACTTTTGTATGTATTACATTGTTTATAAGTCGTTTAATACTTTCTTGCAATGCAGCAAATGAGAGCACAAGAAAACGCCTTACTTTCTATACGATCATGGAATACATAGTGTTGGCTCTCGCAAGTGGGCTTCAGGTACTTTATATCCGACGCCTTTTCAACAAATCAGTGGCATACAACAGAGTTTAGACTCCAAATGGGACAAGATCATGTATTATTCTTTAGCATCTTTTATTTGCCACTTTAACTGGTAGCTGTTTTTGTTGCATGGGTTTCCTTTGTCAAAGATTTTGATACTGATGGTCATCTTTATTTATAATTCGGTTGTACACGGATAATTTATGGGAGAGTAAACTTTGTTCGTTCAAATGTTCATTGAGTAGCTAGTCTTTAGTGTTTCAACTAAGCACGATTTTTTTATGGTGTGTTTGATTTAAAAAATAGTTTCTTTTCCTTGTAAATTTCTCTGACTTGCACAGCTTATAGCACTCATATATATCCTCAAACTCTATCTGCCTTATTACAAGAACGCCATCAGGTAAATTAGTATAATAAATTAAGCAACAAGGACACAGAGTCACAGATTATCCATACAGGGAATCCCTTATGCCCTGTTTGAAAAGAAAGAAATTGAAATTCTTTTGAGAATTGAAATTCAATTTCATCCTTTGATAGCAATTTTCAGGAAGGAATTGCTAAAGAATTGAATTCCAATTTCTTTTAAAACCCTCAAAATAAATCACACTTAAACACATGTGATTTATGAAAGGAATTCACTTAAACAAATTAAATTATCAAATCGTCCCTTCATAAAATAAATTAAAGTTGCTTTGATTTCATCCTCATAGGATACAATCGTAAAAGTATAATAAGAATTCAATTCATTTCTATTTTATAATTCTAAATATGAAAATTAAAATTTAATTTCGGATGAATTAAAATTGAATTTTAATTTTTTACTTAAAAAATTTTAAATGTGAGACATTTGGACAATTGAAATGAATATAATATTTTTTTATAAAGGGTCACATATCATCATCGATCAATTATTAACTGCCATGTCGTGACACTGCCATTCAATGACTTTATTTCAATTAAGTGTACGGGATATTAATTTAAAAATGAATAGTGATCCATTAGTGAAGTTAAGTCAGAGAAAATATCTTTTCGTACGATGATTTATTTAATTTTTTAATTTATTTTTTTAGTGCCGGCCGTATGGAGTGTAAAGGATGCGTATCACCTTTTAGGTGAAAAATTCGTCGATTAATTATATTTATAGTATTTGTGATTTAATTTTTAATTATAATTTTATAAAAATTATTTTTTAAATGGGACCTATAATTATAGAATATTAAATTTTTAACTACTCATTTGAGTATTTCTCGATTTATTTTAATAAGTAAAAAATTTATGTGAATATTGTCCAATTTAATTAATATTTTTTTTTACGTAGAAGATTCTTTCAAATCATAAAATTAGGAATAGACACAAATGATTCAAAAGTCTGATTAATCTATTTTGCATAATCTGATTTTGAGTCATTGACAAAGAAATACGCCATGAGTCATCGTGAATTTTTTTTAAAAAATCAGATGGATTATTTTCATAATTAATCGATATAAATTTGATATATAATACTAATTCATCTTAAAATCTAAAGTTAAAATCTGACAAAATTAGTATGTCTATCTTTCTCATATACTAGTCACAACATCTGGATTAGTAGACTCTGTGATTTACCTCCTTCGTGTTGTCTCAGGATAGGTTGGTTGGGGGTATTGGGGTCGAGCGAATCATCTTTTGCCACCTAGTGTTCGGTTTTTAATAGTTCCTACGGGATGAATTGATGGTTAAGATATGAATGTTGCCACTAATCTTCGTGATTTATCTCTTCCATATTGATCTTGAGACAGATTGACGATGATGCTGAAGATGAACGAATTATCCTTGATAGGGTTGAATGAGCACTAGATAGGACGAAGGATGAAGAAGCAGCCCGACACAACAGCGGTAGGTTGAGACAACCCTCCTTCCCGGGTCCCGGGAATCCCCGAGGGCGACGCGCCCGGGAAGGGCAGTTGGAGATCCCTCTCGGGAGCACCCCAGTAGGTTAGGCCCTGAGAGCACCTCGGGAGCCGTGGCATGTGAAAACCCCGAGCTCTCCTGGGAGGTGGAGTCCCCGTAATAACCGACCTCAGACACTGACCCCCCCCTCGAGGTATGGATAAACACCCCCGTCGAAAAAGGTTTTCACGACCCTTGAATCTAACAACGGGCCAAAGCCGATAACGGGGCAGACCTTTTCAAAGGATATCCCATGACCACCGAACGAGGAGGGGGACGTGGCTTAAGTACGGAGATGCGGCACCGACCAAGGGGCACGTCTAGCCCGTCGTCTTCGGTATAAAAGGTAGTCCAACCCTCCGGTAAAGGGGTTACGCTCTCTCATTCTACATACTGTCTTTCTGTCTTACTGCCATTACTCTTCGGACGACCTACTAACTTGAGCGTCGGAGTGGACTCCGCCGGACCCCTGCCGGCGTGTCCCCTAACGCTTGTGTTAACTTCGCAGGACCCCAAGTTCCTACCCGGCGTAACAATTCCACGCGGGCAGAACCTCGGTGACTGGCCATCGTCGACGACTCCTTCCGGAACAAATTTGGCGTCGTCTATGGGAAACTAGCAAAGCACCTGAAGGAGCACCGATGGCAGGATCGGAGGAACAACCCCTTACCCTCACAAGAGAGGAACTTGACCGCCTAGTGGCTAACGCCATTAAGGAAGCCCTGGAGCAGCACCAAGTCGAACAGGCTGCCCCGCAACCAGGGGGTCCGACGAGGGAGGAGATCCCCAGAGTCTCCGCCTCGCATTCCCGAAGATCCGTCACCCCGGTGGGGCGACAGGACGGAATAGCCCAGGGCCCTCAGAGAGAATCCCCTGGAGACATGGAGAAGGCCCACTCGGTGACCTCCAGCGCTCAGAGGCACGAAGAGGGACCGGGGAAGAGGGATGGACCCAAGACCTCCCATAAGGCTCCCTCTACCCCTTTCTCGTCCGAGATTGTCGAGGACCCCATGCCAAAGCAGTTCCGCGGGCCTGGGATCCCTGAGTATGATGGGAAGACGGATCCGGAGGATCACGTCTGTAAATTCGAGAATGCGGCACTCCTGCACCAGTATACTGACGGGTGAAGTGTCGGGTGTTCTTGAACACTTTGTCTGGAGCAGCTCAGCGGTGGTTCCAAGGTTGCCCAAGGTTCCATCAACTCCTTCGCGGAGTTCAAGACAGCCTTCCTCCACCATTTCGCGAGCAGTCGTCGCTACCAGAAGACGACACTTAACCTGTTCGCTCTCAAGCAGAAGCCTAAGGAACCGCTCAAGGAGTACATACAGAGGTTCAACCGGGTGGTGCAGGACGTACCCAGTGCGACATCGGAGATACTCGTCAGTGCTTACACCCAAGGGCTCGCTGAAAGGGACTTCTTCCGGTCCATGGTGAGGAAGCCCCCCACCAGCTTTGACGATTTGCTGGGACGCTCCGTCAGGCATGTCAATGTAGAAGAAGTACAGTATGCCCGGCGTAAGGATCCAGTCGAAGCTCCTCCTCCGACAACCCCTCGGTCAGACAGAAGGGATCCCCCGGCTCCGGCGCGGGGAAAAGACCTTCCGTCCGTGAGGGACCAATGGACTGGCAGGCGTCGACTGGTGGAGACGGTAAATACCGAGCAGCTGGAGTCATTGCCAAGGTACTGCAATTATCATGGCAGCTCGACTCACTCCACGGAGGAGTGTCATGCCTTGAAGAAGAAGTTCAGTGAGGAAGCAGACATCAAACCTCGAAGAAAATGGAACAAGTCAGGGTATCACCGAAGGTCGCTAAGGCGAAGCTTTTCCCCTCGGCGATGACCGGCCGGGGAGAACGAGGTTCGACCTCGGTCCCGACCACGATCAAGAGGTAGGAGTCGAGGCCCCACACCCCAAAGATCCCTCTCCTTAGAGAGAGATCCCCCAAAAAGGCAAAGCTCCTATGTGGGGTCCTCCTTTAGGCCATGTAGGGGTCATCTCCGGAGGACCTACTGGAGGTGACTCTAACCGGGCCAGGAAGTCTTACACCCGGCGGTTGGAAAACTACTCCATCGGGACAAGCCGAAGCCAGGTGCCAGGCCCTACAATCTCGTTCGGGCCATCCGACCTCGAAGAAGTGGAAGCTCCCCACGAGGACGCTATAGTGATCGTGGCCCGCATTGCCAATTATGAGGTGAAGCGAATCTTCGTAGACACGGGGAGTTCTGTGAACATTCTGTACAAGACAGCTTGGGAACAAATGCAGATAGACGAGGATGAACTGCTCCCGATCTCGACCCCACTATTTGGCTTCACGGGGTATCGAGTAAGCCGCTGGGGCAAATTACCTTGTCACTCTCATTGGGCAGCGACAGGCTCGAAAGAACCAGGAGGACTCCTTTCTTAATCGTGGGCGCGCCCTCCTCCTACAATGTCACCCTAGGCTGCCCAACACTTAGCACTTTCCAGGTTGTGGTCTCTGTTTATCACCAGAAGATTAAGTTCCCGGTGGGCTACTGGGTGGTGGAAGTCCGAGGAGACCAGCTAGTGTCTAGGCGATGCTACAGCGGAGAAGTCAGAACAGAGTCTCGGAAGAACCCGAAGAGCCTAGAAGACTAGTTGGGGTAGAAAGGAAAAAACTCAGGAGGTCTCAATCCGGTTGAGGCCTCGGACCCTTCTGGTCTTGGTAAGATTTATAATTTATTTAGACCATTTGTCTGTATCTCTCTGTGCTGTCGCAGCAAAATTGAGTAATAAAAGGAGATGCTTCCTTCAAAATGACAATGCGCTACTAAGGAATTCAAAAACCCTAATGCCCTGCGGTGTAGCCTATGCCTGGGTACTTAGACTTGGTCTGGGACATACGCGCCCGACCAAGTAACCAAAACCCTAATGCCCCGCGGTGCAGCCTATGCCCAGGTTACTTAGGCTTGGTCGCGGACATACGCGCCCGACCAAGTAACCAAAACCCTAATGTCCTGCGGTGCAGCCTATACCCGAGGTACTTAGGCTTGGTCGCAGACATACGTGCCCGACTAAGTAATCAAAACTCTAATGCCCCGCGGTGCAGCCTAGGCCCGGGGTACTTAGGCTTGGTTGGGACATACACGCCCGACCAAGTAACCAAAACCCTAATGCCCCGCGATGTAGCCTATGCCCAGGGTACTTAGGCTTGGTCGCGGACATACGCACCCGACCAAGTAACCAAAACCCTAATGCCCCGCGGTGCAGCCTATGCCCGGGGTACTTAGGCTTGGTCGCGGACATACACGCCCGACCAAGCAACCAAAACCCTAATGCCCCGCGGTGCACCTAGGCCGGGGTACTTAGGCTTGGTCTGGGACATACCGCCCGACAAGTAACAAAACCCTAATGCCTCGCGGTGCAGCCTATGCCCGGGGTACTTAGGCTTGGTCGCGGACATACGCGCCTGACCAAGTAACCAAAACCCTAATGCCTCGCGGTGCAGCCTATGCCCGGGGTACTTAGGCTTGGTCTGGGACATACGCGCCCGACCAAGTAACCAAAACCCTAATGCCCCGCGGTGCAGCCTATGCCCGGGTACTTAGGCTTGGTCGCGGACATACGCACCCGACCAAGTAACCAAAACCTAATGCCCCGCGGTGCAGCCTATGCCCGGAGTACTTAGGCTTGGTCCAGACATACGCGCCCGACCAAGTAACCAAAACCCTAATGCCCCACGGTGCAGCCTAGCCCGGGGTACTTAGCTTGGTCTGGGACATACGCCCCGACCAAGTAACCAAAACCCTAATGCCCGCGGTGCAGCCTATGCCCGGGGTACTTAGGCTGGTCTGGGACATATGCGCCCTACCAAGTAACCAAAACCCTAATGCCCCGCAGGTGCAGCCTATGCCCGGGGTACTTAGGCTGGTCGCGGACATACGCGCCTAACCAAGTAACCAAAACTCTAATGCCCCGTAGTGCAGCCTATGCCCGGGGTACTTAGGCTTGGTTGCGGACATGCGCGCCCGACCAAGTAACCAAAACCCTAATGCCCCGCGAAGCAACCTATGCCCGGGGTACTTAGGCTTGGTCTGGGACATATGCGTCCGACCAAATAACTCTAGATTCTACTACTCCGCCGTGTAGCAGCTGCCCTCTCGGGCACACGGGAGACATAATCGGGTCAGAAACATAGACAATATGCCATACCCAACCACGGGAGAACTGGCAAAGCATCAAAATATCGACACAAGACAGTTATACACACATAAAAGGTATTCGAAAGAATTGTTTATTTTATTTGCATGAAGAAATACATAAAGATATACATCTCGGAAAGTTACTAAGACACACGCCGAGTATCCGATAGAAAAAAGCACCCTTCTATTCGGGTTTTTTCTCCGCGCCACTTCCACCTTTTTTATAGAGTCCCGGGCTCGAAGTCATTTACGGGAAGCCGACGAGGATGGATGCCTGAGGTAACACATGAGTAGTTCGGGTACTCCCTCCGAGTAGTCAGGGACGAGGATGAATGTCTGAGGTAACACATGAGTAGTTCGGGTACTCCCTCCGAGTAGTCAGGGAGAAGATGGACGCCTGAGGTAACACATGGGTAGCTCGAGCCCATCTGAACACCCGCTCTCTTTTTCGTAAAGTTGGAGGTGGTATGACATGCCAGAGGCAGAAAAAAGAGGAGGGGAAGAAGTCGTTGCAATTTCTCTCTGGAGCATGAAGGGACACAACTCCAGGTCGCAGCAACCGCGATTCTCCCCAGGTCGAGAAAAAACACAAGGAAAAATCGCCTTAACAAAGGAGGGGAATAACAACCAGATGAAAATATTCTCAATGAAAAGAAAGTGGCTGCAGCCCCTCCCCTCTTGGTGACGACGTACCCCACAGACACCTTCATCTGCCCGAAGCTTGGAGGAAACGAGCAGCCGATGGTGCATGGGGTACATCGCCACAAGCCGACCAGGGGTTTGGTGATTAGCAGGAGGGATCATCTCCCCCATGCCCCCTGGCGGGTCACATAAGATCTTTTCTGGACTCCTCAAATAACCCGGGAATCTCACATCCCCGAGAATCTTCAGAGAGACCTCGGGCATCATCTCCACCATACTCCCCGGTGAGGGTCACAATCCAGATGCCTACACCTCTCAGGGGTCCCTAAGCCAAGAGCACTACGATATCTCCAGGGTTGGGCATTGGGGATACCAACGAGGAGGAAAGAAGCCAGCAAATGGAAGGGATGGAGGAGACGGTACACCCCTCTTCCCCTATTAATGGGGGTGGTTGCCTCTCTGAGCAGTTAATGCAGGGAGGATGCAATCACACCAACAAATGTCGAAGCGTCATTTCGACTGGCGCGCCCATGCTGCACCTAGGAACCCGTGACTCTTACGAGTCTAATCAATGAGATCGCGAATAATACGGAGGTGACGGTTCGGAAACCATCCACGCATTTCAGCAGGAAGGATCGCCGAGGACCCGCCGCAGACATAAATGTAGGGTACGAAGATTTGACTTAAAGAATTATCAAACACCAGAATCAACCTCGAAGACAATCGACGGTTGGTTAAGGCGCGTCTCGCAAGAGCACATACACAGGGAACAGGGAAAATGATTACACTCAGTCAAAATCAATACAATTAGACTTGTCTCTCGGGCAAAAATCAGGCCGCTCAAGGCCTCGGGAGAATACCTTTACCCAGTTCGGGGTGCATCTACAATCTCAGGTCAGCATCAGAAGGCAGGAGCTGCTCCTTTAGCTTATCGATGGCCCCGTGGAAGCCCTGCTGTAAGCGCTCCATCACCTGGCCGACTATAATGGCGCGGAACTCCTCTGACTCTAGGAACCTCGCTTTGAAGCCAAGCTCGGTCTCCTTAAGGTCAGAAGCTTTGGCTGCACGAAGGGTCAGGAGCTCGACCTCGGCAGCTTCGTAAGAACGCCTTAGCCATGACAACTCAGCAGCCATCTCCGATTGCTCGGATAGAGCCTCCCTGAGCCTCTCTGAGGTGGCCCGCTCGTCCGATCGATCCTGGATAAGATCATCCTCCAGGACAAAGGCACGGTCAGCGGCCATTAGGAGGCCAGACTCCATTTGGACCGATAATTGCTTCTCTCTCGCATGGAGCTGATCTCTCTCCCGTGTCACCTGGAGAAGGTCCTCGATAGCCGGCACAGCCTTCTCGGACACCAAGCGTTCTCTATGCCGGGAATTCTGGAGAACCTGCTCCTGCAAGAGCTTCCGCAGGCGCTCAACTTCTTCGCGAAGAGCTCTACTGACGCCTGCCTGCATCACTCCTGACTGATGTTCATGATCAGCTACCGCTTCCGCCCGCAAGGCTCGATGGAGTAAGGCCTCCACTTGGGGCCCGGAATACAGGCCCCGACCAACTATTACGCAATCCGTAGTTGCTTGCCATCACACCGAAAGTTAACAGTCGGACAAGAAAATAGCCGTTGCAATAATAACTCGCACCTTCAGGAGTGTCTCCCGAAGACCGTCTAGCGGTCCAGCTGAGGCTCGCATGACTACCTCTTCCATAGTACTGGGGGTGTCGCCTCGCCTCGCAAGCAACGGTGTACTCGGGCGGAGGGGAAGTCGTTGGACGGCTGGAGCTTCCGGTGGCACAATGGAGGGGCTGGAGTCATCCCCTTCGGAGCTAGAAGTCTCCTCCGATAAAACCCATTCAGTCGGAGTCTCCCTTAATTGCACCGGAGGGGAAGATCGCAAGGAGGCCTCCAACGCTGCATTCAACCTCTCCCTTAGTTGATCTAGTTTCATCCGGTATTGAGTGCACAACATCTTCTTACCCATGGGAGAGGTGGTTGGGTCGAGGGAGCTAGAGGGGAGCACAAGGATGACTTCCTCCAGAGTGAAGACCGGCGGGGCATGTGCAGGAGCGACTCCCTCGGAGGATGGCATCGCTTCCTCGGGCACCGGGGAAAGAGGAGAAGATCGTGCCGGACACTGCCTTTTCCATGAAGGGCCCAAGCCCTTGGGGAGACGCCGCTTCTGCCGACTGAATGACTGGGCAACCGAAGGAGTATCTGAAGGGGGAGACTCCTCGTCCACCCTTTCAGGGCGGACTGCTCTCGAAGAGGAGCCACCCCCGGAAGGAGGACCCACCACTTGATCAGCCTGTTGAGCCGGAGGCCCTTGGCTCCCAGCCGGCGGGGATGTAACAGTAACCTCGACCCTCTCGGGTGAAGCGACCCCACGGGGCAAGACAACATGCCCCTCAAGGGACTCAGCGGTAGCCGGCGGGGGGGGGGGGGGGGGGGGGGGCGTCGGGAGTGATTGGAGGAGGGTTCAGTGCCTCCTTGTTGGCCTCCTCCCACTTGATGAGCCGACTCATCGCCTTAACGAACATGACTTCCTCTGCTGAAGCCAAACAGAGAGAGCATCAGTCAAAACCAATGTGCATGGGAGAAAAAGGCGAACATACCTAGGGTAGGGCTGATCCGCGTTACTTTGGGGCTAAGGCCCGCCCGATACATAAGCTCTTCGCTCTGCACCAGCCCCGGGCCACTGAACTCCATACCAGAAAGTACCTCCCTAGCATGCTGGTACACCGGGCTACGAAGAAAGCTCTCTAGGAGAGGAGGATCGGCAAATCCGCTACCCAACACAGAGGATTGAAAGGTAATACGGCAGTCGGATGAAGAAGAATTTCTCCTTCCACCCCTTATGCGAGGAAGGAAATCCTCCTAAAAACCTATGGCCTGGACGGGCCGCGAAACTAAAGACCCCTCTCGACCCTAACGGGACGAAGAAAGAATGGAAGAGATGCGGGGTCAGAGGAAGATCGAAAAGCTTAAAAATGATATACGCTCCTCCCATCTGGGCGAATGCATTGGGAGCCATCTGGTGAAGGGGGATATCAAAATAAGAAGCTATGTTCGTGAAAAAAGAAGGAATAGGGAAACAGAGCCCTAACTCCATCTGCCCTTAGAAAAAGGTCAGCATGCCTGCAGGGAGTTCCACGAGCGTCTAACCCACTTTTGGGATGACTATTGTCATCTCGGCCGGGATGCCATAGGCCTCGGTAGCCGCCTGTAAGGCTTCAGGTCTCACTCTTGAGGAAAGAGACTCATATCATTCCGTGCGGTAGCTTTCCATAATCACTAATGAAGAAGACAAGAGAAAAGACAAGAAGGAGACAAGCTACTTACGCGCAGCAGAAGCTTTACAAGGGAGGAAGATGAAGTACGCCCAGTCGCTGAATTGGATGTGGAGGCTAACGCCCGCCATTTTCCTCTCTTATACCCTGGCAGCCACCTGCCTCGGCACAATGGGGAAGTAACACGTGGAAAGCAAGAAATCGCTTCGCCCAGGCAGTCGATTGTCGCAAGCCAGCCATACCGGCACAAGGTCATAAGCACTCGTGGAGATGGTCGTTAGAACACCTGGTAGTAAGGCATTCGCGCGAGCGCCCTGTTGCCCTCGAAAAAGAGACCATGCACCTCTATAACGTGGAGATAGATGTCATTATAAGTCTTCGAGAATCGGAGCAGCCTTTTTGAAAAAGGAAGAAGACACAAAAGGGGATCTTTAGGAACACCGGTCGAAGATGATCCAAAAGCCCCTCATAACCACTGAGGGTGGAGATGGCCGTTAGAAAACGTCTTAGTAAGACATTCGCGCGAGCGCCCTGTTGCCCTCGAAAAAGAAACCATGCACCTCTATAACGTGGAGATAGACGTCATTATAAGTCTTCGAGAATCAGAGCAGCATTTTTGGAAATGGAAGAAGACACAAAAGGGGATATTTAGGAACACCGGTCGAAGATGATCCAAAAGCCCCTCATAACCACTGAGGGCTAGAAGGCGAAGGTTGGTAAGAACTCAGCTTCTTCATCTTTGCACTAGTCCGATCAGTCAGCCACACTTTCTTCGATCAAACTTGAAGGGGGGACTTGTGATAGGGTTGAATGAGCCTGGCTATTACGAAGGATGGAGAAGCTGTCCGACACAACAACGATAGGTTGAGACAACCCTCCTTCCCGGGTCTCGGGAATCCCCGAGGGCGATGCGCCCGAGAAGGGCAGCTGGAGATCCCTCTCGGGAGCACCCCGGTAGGTTAAGCCCCGAGAGCACCTCGGGGGTCGTGGCATGTGAAACCCCCGATCTCTCCTGGGGGGTGGGGTGGGGTGGAGTCCCCGCAATAACCGACCTCAGACACTGACCCCCCCTTGAGGTATGGATAAGCACCCCCGCCGGAAAAGACCTTCACGACCCTTGAATCTCGCAACGGGCCGAAGCCGATAACGGGACAGACCTTTTCAAAGAATATCCCATGACTATCGAACGAGGAGGGGGACGTGGCTTAAGCACGGGAGATGCGACACCGACCAAGGGGCACGTCTAGCCCGTCGTCTTCGGTATAAAAGGTAGTCCAACCCCTCCGATAAAGGGGGTTACGCTCTCTCATTCTACATACTATCTTTCTGTCTTACTGCCATTACTCTTCGGACGACCTACTAACTTGAGCGTCGGAGTGGATTCCGCCGGATCCCTGCCGGCGTGTCCCTTAACGCTTGTGTTAACTTCGCAGGACCCCAAATTCCTCTCCGGCGTAGCAACTTTCACGCGGGCAGAATCTCGATGACTGCTCATCGTCGACGACTCTTTCCGAACAATCTTTTTAATCAATTTTTTTTACCATCCATTGATCGATTCTAACCGCTCGTACTTTCGGATTTGTATGATGCTAAATATGCGAGGTCGTCTCCCACGAAGATTACTTGAATTGACGGCCCAGAATTAAAAAATAAATATGGAAACTTCGTGTCGGGGAAATTCTAATTACATGAAGTTATCATCGATGGGCAAACCAACAGTGAGAAGAGGAAGGTGGAGCGACTGACAACTTCTACCTTCTTTCGTTGTCCCTGTCCGTGAGCGAAGTCCTCAATCAAAAGGGATGAGAAAAAGGGTTCGTACCAACCGAGAAAAGCGAAGGGATCACACCTAGGGCATGATACACATCACACATAACACCTTGGATGTGTTCCTTTGGATAATCTCAAGACAACGAGCAACAAGCTAAACTCTAGCACGGGCCATAAATTTTTTTATAATAAGTAAATATGAATTGAAGCTCGTATAGTTGAAATTAGTTTGCTATTGTAAACAGAAAATGCCAATTTTTTTTTACTCTCAAATTAGTTTCCTATTACAAACAGATAGATCCCAATAATAATGAGCATCTTCAATTTGGCTTTAACGAACTTTGTCAAAAATTGTCCCTGGTAGGCAAACAGAGTTGTTCATCCAATCACACCAATTTCCAACAGAAAGACAACAGTGTTTAAGGTAACTCGTACAAGACATTAACAACTCATCACTGACCTAATATCCGTAATTCCCACTGTAGGTTGAACCATATCCTCCAGCGTGAGCTGCATGGCCTGAGTTAGGAGGTGAACCGTACGGCGGGGCATGGGATTGGTAAGAATTATACCCATGGTCCATGGAACGCATTGCATTCTGGGAAGCAGCTGGAGCAGCGGCCATAAAATTCTGAACAGCAACAATTATTGTCAGCAGGGGAATCTTGAAACAAAAACACTAACTTGCATGTTCTGAAGGTATGAAATTGGTTTATTTGTGAATGCCAAATGGCCCAGTACCTAACATACTCAGTTTGAAAGAGATGAAAAAGTCATGCATCATAATCTTATTCCTAAAACTGTTTTTCTCCAGTCTCGATATTCTTTCTCGCATACTTTGGAAATATAAAGATAGCAGCAAACTACAAATATATTACTCATGGTATAACAGAAGAGGGGCCGTGCCTGTATCAGTTGCTGAGCAGTTTGAACTTGTGCGGCACTACCACCAATCTCAACAGTCATCTCTCCGGGGATCCCACGTGCTTCTTGTATGGTTATTGTTGCGCCACTAGCACGGCGGATGTAGCTAATATTTGCACCAGCTTCTCCAATTACAGCATCAGCATAAGAAAGTGGAATCTGCATTTGCTGTGTAACCTGTCGAAGACATCAGAATGCCAAAATGAAACAAACGTCCCTGGCATCTGATGAAAATACAATTTCAAAGGCATGGGTTGGGATTAACTACCTGAGATATCATTGTCGATGGCTGTTGATTTGTTCCAGAGTGTACACCTGTAGAGGGTGCATTTTGTCCATACATTGATATGCCTCGATGAGGTTGTTTCTCTACTGGGGGAAGGTCTGGAGGATAAAAGCTATCATGACGACGTGAGGGAATAAACTGAGGGTTTCCGCCATAACCTGGACCACCGACACTAGGGGGAAGGCCATGGGGATGGCCCCAATGTTGAAGGGGAGGCATATTTTGCTCCATATGCATATTTGGTAATGACTAAAGAAAATATATTTTATGAATTGTTAGACTCCAACAAAAAATTGTGAACCATCATTTATCAAATAACAAATTTTCAGTGGTGCCGTAATTCAGAGGAGCTTACGTGCTTTTCAAACAAGGGAAGGACAGTCCGATCCACAAGAAATTTCCTTAAATGACTTGCAATCAACTCCACTGCTTTATGCATTTCACTGGGCTCTCCTTGTATCTCAACAACTCTATCATCTGGAAGAGCAACTAGAGGTAGACTTTCTGCACCGATTCATGAAAGATAAACAAATAGAAGTGGGTTTCAGGGAAGTTCAAAGTAGAACACCTTGAACAATAAAAATCATGACATAACATAACAACAATAATCATGCGCATGGTAGTTAAAATCCCGATTTTAATCTTAAAATCCTACGATTTTACGATTTTTGACCTCCGAACGATTTAAATCGGAATTAAAATCGTAATTTGTTAAAATCCCTTTGAAATCGCGATTTTACGATTTAAATACGATTTTTAAAAAAAATCTCTTTTTTCTATTGAACCCGGTTCATTTAAAAAGAAAACCGGTTCAATCTGAAAAAACCCCGCTTTCAAAGCCGTGTGCGTGCCCTAATCGGCTAATCCCGTCGTGCCTTCTCATCTTCCTCTTCTCGTTTTTCCACTTGCTCGCGTCTTCCCTGTTCGCGGCGTCACGACGTCCTTGCTTGCGTCCCTGCTCGCATCGTCCCTGCTCGCGAGCTCGCGTCCCTGCTCACATCGTCCCTGCTCGCGCCCCTGCTCGCGTCTTCCCTGCTCGCGAGAAGCTGGTGGAGAGGAAGATGAGGATCAAATGATGGAACCTTATGATTTTAATGTGTCACATTTTTTAGATATATAGATTAGACATCTAGTTTCTATAATTAGATGGTTGGTGGAACCTTTCTAATTCTAATTAAAGTTATTATGTTTTTTTTCACTATTTTGTGGCTTATAGATGACATTTTTAATGTAATATTGATTGGAATGCAAGTTTATCTAAGTTTGTTTAGCGATTTACAAGTTTTTTTTATTATTTATGCTATTTGACATCTATATATATGATTTTATAATTTTATATGCATATATATAGGAATTTTATAAAATCTTACGATACGATTTACGATTTTAAGATTTACGATTTTAAATACCCCTTCCGATTCAAGTTAAAATCCCGATTTTAACTACCTTGATCATGGGGCATATATGATTGGAGGTGAACTCAGACTCATCTGAAAGATGCTAGCGGAACAATGATTTTTTTGTTTTATTTAGAAAATATAGGAATATTTGTTGAATAGATGATGCACTGAGAATATATATGTAAACACTTGTATAACATACACATTTATATCCGTTTCATTTATATTATAAAATTTTGGAAATCATAATTGTATGTCTTGCAGAAATCATAAATCAAATTTGATAAGGTGAAATTATATCTTTTAGAATCAATTAACTTGCCAATTTGTTTGAAGGTAACTACGCTTACAAAAAAAGATCATATTCTTTGTTTGGCTAATCATAATATATTCTAATACAACGGTAAGCTTGGAATTAATTTGATCCTAATCATGTCATACCATATGGGTGCATTCTAATCCTGTAGAGTTAATCACATTCAGGCAGAGAATCCTAATTAAGAAGCTTTAGAAACCATAAGTATTCTGATAATGTAAAATTAACTAAACTCACATGGAAAACCCTCATTAAACAATTTTTAGAGATCATAATTGATCATAGCATAGTAGCTCAGATGACACAGGGTTAGTAAGGAAATCACAAGGAGATAACATAATAGTTTAAAATCACTACCATGCTCGATCTACTAGAATGTACATCACATGGATTCAAAGGCATCTGGCTGTATCTGAATCATACTCTTAGAAATGGCTTCCATGGAACTTATGTATCTTAAATCTATGCCAATCAATGTAAAGTTGTTCCATCCATTACATAAGCCCATAAGGGTATCAAACTATCAATCACACATTTGGGGATGCTGGAAAGGCTAACACAAGTTGCAAAGGAATCAATACAAGTTGCGGTAATTATCTGGAAAAGCTAATGTGCTGAGAAATAAATGTGCAAAAAGAAAATCTTGTTATATATGTAAAAAAGAGTGGTGAAACAGGATGCACTATGTAAAGTTGCAACGCATTGCAGTGTACAGCTACATGATAAAAAATCATTTAGAGATAAAAGGTCATGTACTGTACATAGTAACAAACTTTGTCAGAAACAATCCACATATCCACCTAACAAAAGGAACTTATCCCCTATCTGCAAGCTATTGGTAACAAATCTAGAAATTTTCAAAGGATAGGTGATGATAAAACAAAATGAAGAATTGTCAGTCAACATACCAACAACCCGGACAATTGAACCTGAAGCTTCTTGAATGGATTTTATTGTTGCTCCTTGTTTCCCAATGAGACTCCCTGCTTGTGTAGCTGCCACAAGCAATCTTGTGGGAACTGTGCTTTCAGCAGCAGAAGATAGAGGAATACCAGATTCCCCATCTGAACCATCAATTATTCGCTTATGAACTCTAAGTAAACCATCCATAGCAGGAGAAATAGAAGCATCCGGTTCCTCCTTTGCTGAAACTATTACCTTCATAAATTTCACAAAAAAAGAAAGATTACATTGAGAAGTACAATGAGATGGTGTTGAATAGATCCTAGGAGAACAAAAACTCCTCATCTTTTTTTGAGAAGACACAAAGGCTAAGTTTTTATCTCTGTAGAAGAAAACAGCAAATCCTGTTACATGATTAATCTGCCCTAGATTACTAGTAGGAAAAAGTAGCAGAATTACAGTCCAAAATCAGCATAAGATTGGTGATTTATGGTCATAATTCGAATAAGAAAAATAAGGCTCAACAATTCAACATCAATCATTAAAATCTTTACAAAGTTTAGAACATGTATAGGAAACTTTAAGTGACCCATAGACACAACTAATTAGTTTTACAATATCCTATACATTAAGAGTTACAATCTTATCATCTTGATACTCTTTCAGAAAAAGGTGCAATCAACATAAATCAATATCGTTGTTTGTGTGAAGTGTCAGGTGAAAAAACTGTTTTTTTTTAAATTAAAAATTGGCATTAATTCCATTATAATGTTAGAAACTGACATGTCCATATTTTGGTTAAGGTAATTCTGGAATATCATGTCATTTAAAATCAAGATATTCAAAATCTATTAATTGTGTTGAGACTTAAGGTAAAGGTTTAGGTAATTAGATCTCATTTGGAACTAGTATCTGATAGAGATATTAGAGCATGTCTCTAATTGTCATGGGATGAATTTTAAGATTTTAGGAAGGTATGCAATTTTAAAAAGGATTAGCCCCCCAAGTAATTAACAGATTAAAAAAATTTTGGTCTCCATCTTGTTTATTATTTTTCAAATTAATCTATCTTATATTTCTTAAATCCTAATTCTTTGTGTGCCAAGTTTTGAATTACTTCCTCTTATCACCACCTGCTATCTGACATCATACTCACATCAGATCAAACATCACTGAAATGCTTATAACAACTTGATGTTGATGATGAACACGAATAAGCCCAAGCAAAATGAACACCTGTAACGAGATGAACAGATGGAACAGAAAAATATTAGCCTCTGAAATCATTGACAAAAACAATTAAACAAGATGAAGAATCAGTTTCCAATTAACTCTTGGGTAATTTTCCTATATCTTAATGATCCGGAAATAGGATCAACAAGCTTCCATCTCTTACCAACTTATATAACATGTTCATCTGTCTTATCCTACCCCATGAAGCATGTTGTGCTTATGCTTAATAAAGAATGACTAAGTTGGACTTTCTAGTTCGGCAACTAGAGTAGAATATCCATGTCATTTATGTCCATAATCATACTAGGATGTCTGCTCCTTCCCAACTTCATATGAGCTCCATATCTGAGACAATGACAAATCATATGCACAACTCTAGTTTGCGAATCTATTTTTCAATCCTATCTACCTACAAAATTAATAGCATCCATAAAGTTTAGAAATGTTCATGCACTAATCAACAACTTTTATTCTCGTAAAAGATTAGATATATAATGTCTCATCCAATTGTTTAAATGTGGCAATCATTCTCGTTGTCCATTAATATTTATTTATTTGGTCTCTCAAAACTACAGCATCCCTACTGAGTAGCCTCCACACCAATCTTTTTTTTTATTTGCTTTTCAATAACTTATCAATCACTCGTTGAAGCCGCAATCAAACGAGTTATAGAATTACCAGAAATAATGTGAAGCATGGTAGTCATCCAAAACGTATAGGCTTAGTTTTATTTCAGCTCAGATGCTCAAAGAATGACCTTCGCAAACTGGAACTTTGTTTCTTCTATTTGGTTCACATGAACAATTTGATTTGTGGCTTTATGTCTGCAGAAAGAACCTGCAAAGATTGATCAGGTTATAATGACTGAAGGCTGCAAGCTTAGAGTTAAGTGTTTGTTTTAGGTTTCGACATATGGTCACTAATTGTAGTCTCTGGACCTTAGTTATTTTCTCATGTTGTCTGAATATCACCAAGTTCTGATTGCTTTTCAGATTGTCAGATACTCTGCAGTTAGTTAGAAAAGTAGATTGCAATTTCTCCACTCTGCAGTTGGTTAGAAAAGTAGATAGTATTCTCCACTCCCACAACAATCAGTATAAACCAATGCAGTGAGAGAAGATTAAACCCAAATTCCTTGATTTTTACAACTAAGTTTAAACGCCAGTTCAAAAATTCAAATTGCAGTTAACCAACTGTAAACCAAATTAAAGAATATTTTGATTTACAAACACAAAAACAAGGTACAAATCAAGCTCATCAAGATTTAAAATTTTATAATGGAAAAATAACTACCAACAATAACTACCAGCAAATGGCAGAAATCAAGAGGAATTGAAGCATAGACAAGCAAACCCTTGCTAGAAGAAGTATGTCAAGAGCTCTTGATATGGAATCTTGATACTTCTTTAATTACCTCAACGTTCAGCTCAATTAAAAGGACCTCTCAACTTAAATTTCATTTATCAAATAATGACACATCTCAACCAATAGAAAAAAAAATGATTAACGAAGTTTTTCCAACCTAGGGCGATTGGCCCAGCCCCACGAAAGTTTCCCACCGGCCGCCAGGGTAAATCGGGAAGCGCTCGCGGTGGGCGGTCTAGAAGCCCAGCGTCCCAAGGATCGCGCCCCATTTGGAGGAAAAATTCCTGCAAATGCGTCGTAGCTGGGGATCAAACCGTGGATGCCTCGGATAGCGACTAGTCGCCCTACCGCTGCACCATAACCCCGAGGGGCACATCTCAACCAATAGAACAAATGTTTCTGGTTGCAGACTTATCTTCATTTTCAAGGAATTCACCTTTTGTAGATGTTTGATAGAAAGATGTTTGCAGCTTTAAATGCTATTAAGATACGAAGTTTATATTTCTAAAGTTTCACGTTAGTTGGGGAAAAGATAACATAAAACTCCTATATCATAAAAGTACATGAAGTATGTGGGTTGTTAGTTTTTTTTTAATCAATCACAAGATGATTTCTTTTGAGGAAGTTAAGGGTTTTTGAATTGTTACGAAAAGGATGATTTCTCAACATTATGATAATTTGTTCTGATCTCTGAAAGACCCTGATAGTGTCAAAAACTATATGGTTACTTTCACCTTACAATGAATTAATATATAAGAGAAAAAAATTAAAATTATTCAACGTTGTCCAAGTCGTTAATTTTTATAATTTGTTGGAACTTAAAAAAATCATTTAGTTTTATTATTTTTGAAATGAGTGCTCACCTTTTAAAAAAGGGTTGAAAACGTCTATTAGAGTTTTACAGGAATAATCAAGGTTTTAAAAAAAGTCTTCCTGTTGTCATCTCATGTATTAGACAAGGTTTGAGTTAATACAATTTTCAATTGCCTTTTCTATGTGCCACAAGTGGTAATTTTCCTTTGGACCAGGATTGTATCTTTGCTAACTTTCTTTTGGGTGAGGATCTTACCTTTATTTTTGTCCACTTTGCTGCATGAGACAAAAAATCTACATGCATTAAATTAAATGGCCATGCAAGTACTTGATTGATTCCTAACAAAGTAAGAGCGAATTTCGCTATAGCTTCATAGATAATTTGGACTTCTTAGTTCTTACTGTTTAACATGCACCATGAATGATGCAACTACTTAGTCATTATTTTATCTACACAACCTGAAAATACACTGTCAATATTCAGTCAAAACTTAAAACCGTATCTATTTCTGAAAAAGCAAGCATCAATTTTGCTCCTATATTCGCAAAGTTAATGTCGATGGATCTTACATAGGAAATATTGCAAACCATAAATAGCTTCAAGTTACAAGTGAAAATATTAATATTTTCAGATTTATATAAGCTAAAAAGGCAAAAATAAAATGGTGACATGCAAGGATTAATTGCAAAGGAAGAATAAGAAAGTGCACACTTTCACAAGATCATGAGAAAATAATGAAATGTAAAGGTGAAACATAAGGTTAATAGGTAGCAAGAAAAATAGAATGAATTTTAATATTTGACAAAGATTAAATAATTCCAAGGATAAACATAATACAACTCTCCATAGCACAACAAAGGATATGAAGTGTCCATTGAATATAGCACAAACCTACTAGAAATATACTTACTGCTCTTTCTGGCACTCCGGGCGGTCCATCAAGAATCTTTATCCGAGCCTTTGATTCCTCACACATTTTTTTGATGAACTCACCTTTGCGACCAATTAGACCACCTGCCTTGTGTGCAGGAATCAATATACGAAAAACACTTTCCCCAGGCCACCCAGGCCATCTTTTTTCAGCAGATTCAGCTTGTATCTGACCATCTTGTTCTTGATTCATTTCGTACATGTTTCCAGCTTCTCCAGATATCTCTTCTTCCACAATATTTTCCACAAGTTCATCCATTAAGTATTCAATGAGCTAGATCATATAATGCAACAAATTCACATGTAAGAAGCTGGGACCACAAATGCAAACGCATCAAGTATACCAAAGTATCAAGAGAAAAAAAAATGGTACAAATATCTTCTTAAGCAATCTTCTCACTTCACATATAGTGTAATTCACAAAATGAAACTATAAATTCCACAAGACAAGGAAAAAGATGGTTGACCAAAAACAAATTATATATCAATTCACTTCACATATAGTGTAATTCACAAAATGAAACTATAAATTCCCTCAAATAAGATAAGGAAAAAGATGGTTGACCAAAAACAAATTATATATCAATTCCACCAATATAGCAGGGACTCCATTTTTGAAACAAACAAACAAAAGATCAGCGTGGATGACAGTATCCTAAAGTATGCAATGAAATACCACTCTAAATGCTAGAAACATATTACAAAACATCCCTTGTTCATATTTATCACTCATTTTCAGAAAGAATCATTTATGAGAAAAACCAAAAATATGAAGCATAAAGCTAAACAAACATTCAAAAAGTATTTCCAATCAATAAAGTTGTAAGCCAAGTAGAAAATTTCCAACAATATTTTTGATTGCTCTTAACACAGACATATGATAGAAACTAAGTCTGATCTAATGGATAACCAAAGAAGAGGGAGGAGGAAAGAGGACTATCACTCCAAGGAGATCTGACACCACTATGCCATAGGCTATTTTATATGATAAATTTGTCTTATACAATAGAGTCCATAGAGTGTTTACTCATAGGTATCCAAGAGGGTTTTGTGCCTACAATAAAATAACCAAGTATATATAATCTTAAGTGAATAACTAATTCATAGAAAAAAAGGACAATTAGTTATACTGTGTATTTAAAAAACCTTAACTTTAGCCTCATATGCACATGCCTAAGTGGATTTTCAAAGGGACCACGTAGCAATCACATATGGTCACATATAGCACACACGGTTTACATGTATGTTAAAATAACATTAGTTTTGCTTTATGGTCACATATAGCGCAGATGTGACTTACCAACTTAAAACCCTAAAGTACCCTATTATTAACTTGTAATTTTTAAATGTTAACTTACAAACTTGTCTTGCAAGTGATAAAAAACCTTAAATATTAATGAAAATATTTTTGCATAACACTTGTATATGAATTTTAAAACCTTGAAGAAGCAAATGTATATAATGCTAAATCGAAACTATATTTGAATTGATCACTTTTCTAGGATTGTATCATTCCATCATATTTGAAGGAGAGCCTTGGCGCAACGGTAAAGTTGCTGCCATGTGAGGTCACGGGTTCGAGACGCTGAAGCAACCTCTTGTAATGCAGGATAAGGCGATTCGCTCGCCCTCAGCGCCTCCGCCAACCCGTCCCAGGGCCAACACGGAGGAGGTAAATCACAGGGGCTACTAGCCCGGATGCTGTGGCTAGTGCGTGGGGAGGGCGGGCACACTGGCTTTGTCAGGTTTTGACCCCTAGACCTCTTGGTGACAACACCCACGCACTAACCATTAGTCCATCCCGTGGGGACTCTTGTAATGCAGGACAAGGCTACATATAATAGATCATTTCCCGAGACCACACATTGGCGGGAACTTCGTGCATTGAGCTAGCCCTTATCATTCCATTATATTTCAAAACAACCTAGTAATCAAGGTTAACAAAAAAAAAAATCTTTCCTTTTCTTTTCCATTATATAGCTTGCATAATATTTCTTCTTATTCCAGATTACTTAAGATTTCCTTTTAACTAAGTGATGATAGCAAAGTAGCTTGTGTTCAGTCTTCAGATTGGTGCGCTCGAAGCTTCTCTTGACAAGAATCTGTCATGTCAATTTTCAAGTAATGAAAGCATGCCAAGAGTTGCAAATTGAGCGATGAAGTAAAAGAACCTTGCATTGAGTTTTTATAGAGCAGGGATGAGTAATTCAAAACTTCCTTCAAATTAAATGGAAAACGCGTCATCAAGTCTTCTCAAAGCATTGACGGGCATATGGAACATCTTTGGGATGAGTTGACAATAAGAAAGTATCTTACATCAAGTACTTAGTTAGGGAAAGCAAGGACATCAAGACTTCTTCAAAATTAATTGATGATAAGAAAGCATCTCTCATAAAGTTTCCATAGGCAAGCATATTGAGATTTCTTTCGAATTTAATGATGATATGAAAGACTCCTATGACAAGTCCTGGATAATTTGTGGCAGGGAGCTTAACTTCAAATCAAATTTGAAGTAGAGAATTTCTTGTGCAAAACTTTATCAAGTTATTGTACTTGATAATGCATTAGTTAGAGGGGATTTGTGGTGACAAAGGGAATTTTGAATAGATATTTGTCCTTTGGTGCTCGAAAATTATGGCAAATGATTGCAAAGGTAGAGTGGAAGATGGATTTGCTTATAATGAGACTTGAATGGGGTAGCTTGATATAGGGGCATCATAATGATTGTGGTAAATGAATGCTTTTGATAATTACTATTAATATGTGAATCCTCATGAAGGTTTGCCTCTTTAGTCGTTTTGCAATCATTAATTCTTTTGCTCCATCTTTTCCTCTATGGTTCTTGCCCACTATGCCCCAATCTTATTTTATTTTCATGGAACATCTCTAGGAATTAATTTTCAATGAAGTTGTTATATATTCGTCCATCTTGAATAATCTTTCTATTTTTCTCAATGAGAATGGTATAGTGCAGGTCTTACAATGCAAGGTTTGCATGCTTTAACATCATTTTTTATTTTGGGACGGAGCTCAACAATAAAAGTGTCCCATAATTGTGTTCCAACAGATCACATGTTCGATAAGAGAGTTCCATAACAAGACTATTGTATTCTAGTATCGGCATGATCTGTAGAAATTTGGTCAAATTTGCAACCACGCTATTTCTTTGAAGGCCTAAACAAATGAGAAAACCATCGATAAACTCCTCGCATGATGAAGACTCATGGCATGACTCAAATCAATTGAACCATTTGATGGATACAAGGTTCATAGAAGCTCTCTACTCTCTCCTCCATCATTTGGAATTGCAGTTAAATTCCATCTGGTAAGATCTCTTTTCCAAAGAGGGAATTCCACTATCATTCCTAAAAAGTTTCAATCTCAATATCCATATATGACTGTTGCATCTAAGGTTCCCTTGGAGTTGTCAAGATCAACAACCTATCATCCTTGAATCAGTTAGCTTGATTCATCATCTCGTTGATTCTTTATCAATGCCTATCTGATGGTTACTAAGCATTTTTATGTTGCTAAAATTTAGTTTCAAAATTAGCTTCAGATTTTACAAGCCAATTTGTCTTTTACTAGAAACCCATGTCATTGTCCTTTACTATCTTTTTTTAAAGTCGAGCTCAGACTATGCACAATTTTGAGCAAACACGGAAACTAGAAAAAAAAAAATCAAAGCAGCTTAAATAATGAAACTATATTGGAAAAGGTTGAAGCATGAGGTATCACTAATCCTGCATTAGTGCTGGATATGGTCTGACAATGATAAATTGGAGGTGATGACTAACAATTGTTGGAAGAGGACAACATTCAAAGAGGATATTGGTGATGAAGAGCATCAATGCTCTCATACAGAGTTGATAAGAACCCGAGTCCGATCTGATGAAGAACCGTAGAAAAGGGAAGAGGAAAGGGAATGACCACTTTAAAGGGAACCGCATCCATTAACTCGTAGGCTATTTTGTAGTCGTAAATTTGTTCAATGTCAAGTAGATCATAAGGCGTTTAATTATAAGCAATATAAAGGAGATCACAGTGTGCTTAATTATAGGCATCCAAAAGAATGCCATGTCCACGACAAAATAATTAATTCTAAATTGAATAACTAAGTCTAGACAGAAAATAAAAGGCCGCAAATAACGGAAAACAATTGAAAATTAAAGGGCTATTTGAATTACTCCCATTCCTAGGATCAAATCAACATATCTACTAAATCAAAATCTATTCTTCAAGACAATCCAGCGCGGAGAAAGAGACAACAATACGACAAATCACACGGAACAGGGTAGTAATAGATACATCTAGACGACACAAACCTCCTCAGTTCGCCGATACCTCAACTGCCGAACTTAACTATCGAATGAAAAAAAAGATGAAAATCTTTAAGAAAGGGAGATAAGAGATATCGGGGCATCCGAGAAGGAAGACTAGCACCGAAGTTCGTGAGCGCTTACAGGATCTGGCGAGATGTTAGGGACGGCAGGATCCCGAAAGGTCCGCTAGCAGAGAGAGGTTCGTGGGGAGGCGCTCAGGCAGCGACCTGAGAAAAGATTAGGGTGAGGAATTAGGGATCGAGACGAATTGACGCTGCGAGTCAGGCACGGACTTGCGGTATTTGCGGTTTATATAGATATATCCACTGTGGATTCCGGTTGTGTGTCACATTGTCGGGAGCGCCGGTGCACGTGTGCGCACGTGAGAGCATTTTTTTTGGTCTGAGGGCACTATGGGTGACGAAAATAACAGAAATTTAGTTTGATTAATTTCGAAATTTATTTTTTTAAAATAAATTAATTATTTTAATTTTTTAAAATTAAATTATGGCTACGGTGAGCACAAGATAATTTTGACAATTCCCATAATATATATATATCGATAGGTTATATTATTAAATAAATTCAGGGCTCAATTTATAAATTAAATAGAATCGATAGGTTGTTGTCTATTGACATATCATTAATAACCTATTGTATATGAATTTATTTTTTTAATAAATAAAATATTAAAAATCGTTGATTCCCTCAAGTTGGATGATAATTTTAGGATTTCATATCTGATCCGAGGATAGGAAGGTATAGAAAAATTATCGATATTCGATATCCAATTTGAATATTATATTATATATATATATATATTTTGAAGAATTTTTTCAAAATCTACTAATTATTTATGTTGATATTAAAAATAGGTTATATAAATGTTTAATCTATTTTTAAATTTATAGATATATGATGGGGTTGAGTAGCCTAGAGTGACACGTGGAACGGAGAAGCTACGTGGAAGGGTCTACCAAGCCCTATCGTCAAGATCTGACTCCCGAGATCACCTCGGGAGAACAGACCTCCGATGCCAGGCCGGGTCAGAGACCCCGAGGTCACCTTGGGGGCGTAGGCCCCCGAGGCCAGGCCAGGTCATAGACCCCCGAGATCACCTCGGGAGAACAGACTCCTGAGGCCGTCCTGGGTGAAGATACCCCGAGACCCTCTTGGAAGAGTGGAGCCCGAAAAGTCATACATCCAACAGCCCGATTTCAAGTAACCGGTCCTCTTTCCGGATCAAGAAAGTCGTCGGATAATTATTGTCCGCTTCCTGCGACAATTAAGGTCTTAATAATCGCTGCGGCCGTTACCTAAAAGTTATCAGGTAACCGACGAGTAAGGAACGTGGAAGAGAACGTGGAGACATACGTGACCTAGCTCTCAGGTATATAAGGCACTTCAACGCGCAGGTAAACGGGGGCTCTCTGAACTCACAACTATTCTTCTTCCTCGTCTTCCTCTTGCAAGTAATCGAAGTCTGACTTGAGCGTCAGAGTGGGCTCCGCCGGAAAACCTCCGATGTGTTCCCATTAACGCTCGTGTTGATCTTGCAGGACACGATCTACTTCCCTTCGTCGTCATCCTCGTGGGCTGGACTTTGATGACTCGTCATCCGCGTCGATTCCTTCCGGATCAAATTTGGCGTCGTCTGTGGGAAACTACTAAATTAAAGCACCAGAAGGAACACAGTGATGGCTGAACCAGAGGAACAACCCATCATCTTGACGAAAGAGGAGTTGGATCGCTTGGTCGCCAACGCCGTCAAGGATGCGCTTGAACAACACCAAATTGAGCAAGCCGCATCACGTCAAGCGGCCTCGGGGCAAGGGGAGATCCTCATAATCTCCACCTCGCACCACCACAACCGAAGATCTGTCTCGCCACCTGTGGGACACGCAGTGGTAACTCCAGCGCACCAACGGGATTCCCTGGGAGATTTGGAGAAGGCTAACTCCATCGCTTCCAGCGTCCTAAGGCAGGAAGAAGGACTGGGGAAGATTGAGGGGCCCAAGACTTTCCAGAAGGCACCCTCCACCCCTTTCTCGGTTGTCAACATAGAAGATCTCATGCCGAAGCAGTTTCGTAGTCTCGACATCGCTGACTACGATGGGAAGACAAATCCAGAAGATCATATATGTAAATTCGAGAGCGCGGCTCTCTTGCACCAGTGCACAGATGGTGTCAAGTGCCGAGTGTTCTTGAACACTTTATCGGGGGCTACCCAGAGATGGTTTTAGAGGCTGCCCCAGAGTTCTATAAATTCCTTCTTAGAGTTTAGAATTGTGTTCCTGCATCACTTTTCCAGTAGCCGTCGATATCAAAAGATGGCGTTAAATCTGTTTGCCCTCAAATAGAAGGCGAAGAAACCGCTGAAGAATTATATCCAGCGGTTCAACCGGGTGGTGTAAGATATGCCAACCGTAACATCAGAGATCCTTGTCAGCGCCTTCACGCAGGGACTCTCCAAAGGTGACTTCTTCCGGTCATTGGTGAAGAAGCTGCCAACCAGTTTCGATGACTTGCTGGGTCGCTCTGTGAAGCACGTCAACGTTGAAAAAGTGTTGCACGCTCGTCGAAAAGAACTAGTTGGAGTCCCTATGCAAACTATCACATGGTCTGAAAAAAGGGAACCCCCAGCACTAGCTCGAGCGAAGGATCCTCGTTCTGGGAAGGACCATTGGGCGGGTAAGAGAAGGTTGGTAGAGATAGTTGACACCCAGGAGTCAGAGCCACCAAAAAAGTACTGCGACTTCCACGACAATACGACACACTCCACAGAGGAATGTCATGCCTTGAAGAAAAGGTTGTCTGGGGAAGCAGATACCAAACCTCGGAAACGATGGAGGAAAGCGGGGTATCGCCGGAGATTCCCTCGGCGGAGCCTTTCTCCTCGTAAACGGCAGTCGGGAGAGGATGGAACCCGACGGCCATCTCGGTCACGTTCCAGGGGAAGGAGTCGGGAGAGGACATCCTGTCGCTCCCTCTCACCCGAACGAGACCCCAAGAAGGGCAAGACTCCTGTGTGTGGTTCTCCTTCGGGCTATGTGGGAGTGATCTCCGGAGGTCCTACCGAAGGGGACTCTCATTGGGCAAGGAAGGCCCATACTCGTCGCCTGGAGAACTATGCCATCGGGACAAGTAGTAGCCAGTGCCGGGGCCCTGTCATCTCATTCGACCCAGACGACATAGAAGATGTGAAGGCCCCTCACAAGGATGCCCTGGTAATTCTTGCACGCATAACAAATTATGAAGTTAAGCGTGTCTTCGTGGATACAGGTAGTTTTGTAAATATCCTGTACAAGGCGGCCCTAGACCAGATGCAGATCGATGAGGACAAGCTTCGACCGGTCTCCACTCCACTCTTCGGCTTCACTGGATATCGAGTGGGCAAATCTCCCTATCCCTGTCATTGGGAGATGACACGCTGGAGAGGACAAGGAGGACTCCTTTCCTGATCGTGGATGCCCCCTCGTCCTACAACGCCATCCTGGGATGCCCCGTGCTCAGCATATTCCAAGCGGTGGTCTCTGTCTACCACCAAAAGATCAAGTTCACGGTGGGCGATCAGGTGGCCAAGGTCAAGGGGGATCAACTAGCTTCCCGGCGATGCTATAGTGGGGAGGTTAGGTCTGAAGCCCGCAAGAACCTGAAGGTTGATGAAGCTCTACAAATTGGCCTTGTCAACCCTTGAGAGGAGGAAGGACTCAAGGAAGAACAAAGGGAGGTCAAGAGCGAAGAGGTCCAGATCCACCCTCAACAGACGCCCGGGGGGGGGGGGGGGGGGTTCACAAGGATTGCTATCGACTGATCGACTGCTTGCAGACACACCGGAGCTGAGGGGCCGACTGATCGACTGCTTGCAGAACCATCAGGACGTGTTTGCATGGGCTACCGAGGAGATCAAGGGTGTCCCCCCAGCCTTGGCCACACATCCCTACATGTGACCCTTGGAGCTCAACTGGTAAAGCAAAGGCGAAGATATTTCATGCCTGAGCAAGACAAGGTTATTAGAGAGGAAGTCACCAAGTTGTTGAGGGCTGGACACATAAGAGAAGTTCAGTTCTTGACTTGGTTAGATAATGTCGTACTTGTCCCTAAGTCAGGGGGTAAATGACAGATCTATATTGATTTTAGAGATTTGAATAAAGTCTGCCCTAAAGACAGCTACCCTTTGCCTCGGATAGACCGGCTAGTGGATTCTACTTCTAGTTGCGAGATTTTATTTCTATGTTGGATGCTTACTAGGGATATCACCAAGTCCCTCTTGCTTCTGAAGACCAAGAGAAGGTCAGTTGCGTGACAACAAATGGGACTTATTGCTATAACGTCATGCCGTTTGAGTTGCGTAACGCCGACACGACCTATCATCGGATGATGGATAAGGTCTTTCTTCATCAAATACAGAGGAACATTGAAGTATATGTGGACGATATCTTGGTCAAGATCGATAAGGAGAAAGTCATGATCACCGACCTGGAAGAGACGTTTGCCACCCTGAGGGTCAACAGGCTGAAGCTGAACCCTACTAAATGACTGTTTGGGGTGAAGAGTGGTCGGTTCTTAGGGTATATGGTGACGGAGAGGGGAATTAAGGCTAATTCAGAAAAAGTAAAGGTTATTCTGGACATGCCATTTCCTCGCAACTTTCAAGAGGTACAACGGCTGAATGACAGAATTACGGCCCTGTCCAGGTTCATCTCAAAGTTTGCCAACAGGACCCTGCCCTTCTTCAAGATTTTGAGAAAGACAGTCAAGTTCGATTGGGACGATCAGTGTGAGAAGGCGTTTGCAGATCTTAAAGCCTATCTGGCCGAGCTCCCCATCCTTTGCAAGTCAGTGGAAGGAGAGACATTATTCGTATACCTGTTCGCAGCTGAGCAAGCGGTGGGCTCTGCGCTCATCCGAGAGGAAGGCACTGTGCAGTATCTAGTCTACTTCTTTGGACACCTCTTGAAGGATGTAGAGACACGATACACTACGATGGAGAAGTTGGCCTATGCTCTGGTATTAATGGACCGGAGGTTCCGACCATATTTCTTAGCACATCCTATTGATGTTCTCACTAACATCCCGCTCGGACGAGTCTTCACTAATCCGGAAGCTTCGGGTCGGCTGATCAAATGGTCCGCAGAGTTGAGCGAGTATGGGATTGAGTACCAGCCTCGTACTGCCATCAAGGCACAAGCTCTTTCAGATTTCATGCTCGAAGCTGTTCCTGAGCCAGAAGCTGAAGGAGTTTGGAAAATCTATATCGATGAGTGGTCCAACAGTAAGCACAGCGGAGTCGGGGTATTAATAGTTTTCCCCCGTGGAGATACACTACATTTATCTATCTGGCTCCACTTCTGAGCCATCAACAATGAAGCTGAGTACGAGGCGATCCTGGCAGGGTTACAAGCAGCCAAGCACGTGGGAGCTGCTCGAGTCATCCTACATTCAGACTCTCAGCTCGTTGCTCAGCAAATAAAAGGCAACTTCGAAATAAAGTGTGAGCGCCTACAGAGGTATATAGCCATATATGAGCAGCTGATATCCTCTTTCATAGAGGTTATTCTGTAGAAGATCTCTCGAGCGGACAATGTCAAGGCAGACGAACTAGCCAAATTGGCTAGCTCCATTTCTGCATGGAAGTTAGATGAGCCTAGTACCACCGAAGGGACGGTGGCTTTAATCGAAGAAGAAGCTGGTGACATTACAGTAACTGATTGGAGGGAGCCCTATGTGGAGTTCCTACGCAGTGGGAATATACCGACTGACGATAAAGGGGATCGACTCTTTCGCCACCGGGCTTCTAGATTTACATTGATCGGAGATCAATTATACAAGAGAGCCTTTGCTCGGCCATTACTCAAGTGTGTCAGGCCAGGGGAAGCTGATTACATCATGCGAGAAGTCCACGAAGGCATTTGCGGGAGCCACGTTGGAGGAAGATCCCTTTCTAAGAAGATCATCCTGGCCGAATAGTTTTTGCTAACACTGCAAGCAGATACCCTCAAGTTTGTAGCCGTATGTGAGGCTTGTCAAAAGCATCGGCATGTCACTCACCACCCGGCTGAGCTACTTCGAGTCTCCACAGTTTCTTGCCCCTAAAATCAGTGGGGAATGAACATTATGGGTCTCTTTCCAATTGGGTCCCAGCAAAAGAAGTTCTTGCTGGTTCTGGTGGATTATTTCTCCAAATGGGAGGAAGCTAAGCCTCTCGCACACATCACGGAGGCTGCAGTGATGAAAATTCTGTGGAGGGACATCATCTGCAGATATGACATCCCTCATAAGCTGGTGTCGGACAATGACAAACAGTTTGTCGGTCACAAGCTCAAGGAATGGTGTGAAGGGCTAGGCATTCGCCAAGCCTTCACTTCAGTGGCTTACCCCCAGGGTAATGGTCAAGCAGAGGTCGTCAATCGAGAAATCGTCAGGGGGCTCAAGATAAAGCTGGACCACGTCAGAGGAAACTCGGTAAAAGAGCTCCCGAGTATTCTCTAGTCCTACCGCATAACTCCCAAGGAAGGAATTAGACAAAGCCCTTTCAATCTGGTATATGGTGCGGAGGTAGTAATCCCGGTGGAAGTCGGTGAAGAGTCAACTCGATGACAGCATTACAACAAGGAGGAAAATGATCAGGAGCGGTTGATTGACCTTGATCTTGTGTCAGAGGTGCGGGATAAAGCGGCTACCCAGCTAGTAGCATACAGACAACGCATGCAGCAAGCATACAATCGTTGGGTAATCGCTCGAACATTTCAAGTCAACGACAAGGTTTAGAAATGACACAAGCTAGTAGGCGAGCCCAGGAAACTCGAGCCGCAATGGGGTGGACCTTACCTCATCATCAGAAAGCTAGCTGGAGGTAGTATTATCTACAAGACGACAAGGGCAAGAAGCTTGAAAGGCGTGGCATACCAATTATCTCCAACCATATCGCACCCGGTGAGATTTGTGAGATATAATATGTACTTGTTTATGTATTCCTACTGTCTTGCAGTGTCAAGCATGAAATAAACGAGATGTCTCATTATAAAGAGCCAATACAATTACCTTAAAACCCTACTACCTCGCGGTGTTGCGGATGCCTGAGGTGAGTAGGCTTGGTCGTGGTGCTGCGGATGCCCGACCAGGAGCTGTTAAACCCCTACTACCTCACGGTGTTGCGGATGCCCGAGGTGAGTAGGCCTGGTCATGGTGCTGCGGAGGCCCGACCACGAGCTGCTAAAAACCCTACTACCTCGAGGTGCTGCGGATGCCCGAGGTGAGTAGGCCTGATTGTGGTGCTGCGGATTCCCGACCAGGAGCTGCTAAAAACCCTACTACCTCGCCGTGCTGCGGATGCCCGAAGTGAGTAGGCCTGGTCGTGATGCTGCGGATGCCTGACCAGGAGCTGCTAAAAACCCTATTGTTGGTGCAGGCAGCACCTAAGTCAAACCTGGGTTTTGATAATGGCAAAAGATTCAAGAGTTAAGATGTTATTGTGTTCTAATGTGTTTACTAAGTGTGCAGGAAGAAGCCCTAGGTACACTAGGCACGAAGTCCTGGTCGAGGACTGGGCACGAAGTCCTGGCAAGGGGCTGGGCACCGAAGACCTGCTCGGAAGGTGGGCACGAAGTCCTGGTCGAGGACTGGGCACCGAAGACCTAGTCAGGTGGATCGGGCAAAAGTCCAACCGGAGGAGCCGGTTGGCAAAAGGTAAACTCTCCTGAGAGGAGTAGGTGAGGACGCGTTCCCCGTCGAGGGAACAGTAGGCGTCGGTTCGACCTAGGGTTCCATTTGGGAGACCCGAAGTCAGAACTAAGACAGCTACGACTGTAAATATTGACTAATATTCTTGCTTTGGTTGTTTTGGAGCTAACCTTGGTTGCAGGACCGAAGGAGTGTGTGTCTGCAGCTCAGAATGCCCCAAAGGAAGGGGGTAGAAAGCTGGGCTAGGCGCTCGGGAGGTCCCGGGCGCCCAAGGTCAAAGCCAAACAAGCAAAGAAGTAAGAACGCTCCAAAATCACATTGGGCTAGGCGCCCAGGAGGTCCCGGGCACCCAAGGTCAAAGCCAAAGAGTAATCGAAGCAAAATCAGCCACGAAGCCAGCGGACCAAGTCAAGCTAGGCGCCCAGGAGGTCCCGGGCGCCCCAGTCTGACCAGGAGCCGATTCAAAGGGGATAAGCGCTGACCGAGCTGCGGATGAAGGTTCTCCGATCTGAAGGCACGTGTCAGGCGCCCCCAGCGAATCAGGCGCCCCCAGGAAGACTATAAAAGGGGCTCGACCCCCAAGGCTTCAACATCATTCTTTCCAACGCTCAAAACACTTTCGCTCTCGCGCTGCGCCCCTGCAAACTTCCATTTTGAGATTACAGCGCCGACGACGACCCTCTGCTCCGGAATTCAATCCATCTCGGGCGTCGGTAAAAGTTTTCATTTTTGAAAGTGTTGTGATTTACTTTTCAAGTTCTATATTTGTACTCAATCTGTAAAAATCTTTTCGAATATAGAATTGCCCAAAGTAAACGGTCAAGGACTGTGGGCCTTGGAGTAGGAGCCGACCGCGACTCCGAACCAAGTAAAAAATTGGCTTGTGTTCGTGTGCACTTATTTTCTTTCCGCTGCGTATTTTCTCTTATTCTTATCCGAAAAACTTTTAACGATATTCACCCCCCCTCTATTGTTTTCTCGATCCAACAAGTGGTATCACAGTGGGGTAGCTCAAATTTGGCGCAACCACCAATTTGGGAGTTTTTTTTCGGATTTTTACGAAAATTTTAATTTCTTTTTCGATCGAATTTTTATCGTTAATCGAGGTTGGTGCAACACTACTCGATCGTTTCGTTTTAACTATTTTTCCCGCACTACTAATCCAAGACCAAGTCTTGGGACAGTTTTTGTTATTATTTCAGAATTTCTAAATGGCCATGCAAGTGGGGTTCACTACAACCAGACCACCACTCTTCAGTGGGGAGGACTTCTCCTACTGGAAGAGTCGGATGGAAGTTCACCTGAAAACTTAGGTGGACATGTGGATCATAATCCAATCTGGTCTGGAAATCTCGAAAAATGCTGAAGGAGTGGCACAACCTTACACAGAATGGGATGCCTCGCTAAAAAGGAAGATCGAGGCTGATGTCAAAGCGACCTAGACACTCCAATGCGATCTAACCAAAGAAGAGCTGAACCGGGTGGGACCATTCAACAGTGCAAAGGAACTCTGGGGTAAGTTAATTGAATTGCACGAAAGAACCTCCGACACCCGAATCAGCAAGAGGGACCTACTGCTGAACAAGTTGTACACGATCAAAATGAATGACGGCGAATCAACAGCCCAGCTCCACGCCAGAATCCAGGAGTTGATGAACGGTCTACATACAATCGGTCACAAAGTAGAAAATCGTGACCTTATCAGGTATACCCTAAACGTCTTCCCGAGAAATACTTTATGGGCATCTATGGTAGATGCGTACAAAGTTTCAAGGGATCTTTCTAAAATCAAATTAGACGAGTTTCAAAATAAAATCTTTACCTTTATTAAAACCTGTCTCACAAAAATCCATAAGGTTAACGTGATTGATAACTCTAGATTGGGTGAGACAGACTAGGTTGTGAAAATCAATTTATGCTATCCTTGATTTTAATTAGATCCAAATCAACAAACTCTTTAAGTGTAGGAACATAAAGATTTGGACCAATAGATGTTGGATAGCGGGTGCTCCAGACACATGACTGGGGACAAATTGAAATTCACCAAACTCAAGTTCAAGAACCTAGGCTCAGCAGCATTTGGCAATAATGCTACACTCAAAGTCATTGGGTCAGGTAACATTGAACTCAAATCTGTTGGGGCAATCGGCCCTGAGATGATCTAGAGGATCATGATATTTTGATGTGTGAGCAATATAGTTAAGTTAGGATTTGTGTTGTTCTCATATGTGTACATGAATGTGTAGGTGTACAGGTACACATGGACTTGGTTGATGTCTTCAGGTGAAGGATGGCATAGAGGCAAGCTGGAGGCTTGCGTGCGCATCCGAGGGACCGTTGGATAGCAGAGATGATGAGCCGAGAGACGCGGACTTCGAGGCGTACGTGAAGGGTGGCATGGAGGCAAGATGGAGGCTTGTGTCCGCATCCGAGGGACGAGGGCCAAAGATGAAGAGGGCATGAAGGCAACAGTCAAGACTGCTGGTGAAGAGTCAACTGAGTTGTAAGGGTCTGAGTATGAGTATGTGTACTCAGGTGCTAAGCCGGGAGAGTTTGAGTGCGGAGAGATTTATACTCGGGAGTAAAACCCTAGGCTTGGGTGTGTCCCAATCGACTGGCCTAGGGGCAGTTGACTGGTGTTGACTGGAATAGCTGGCAGATTTGAACGTTGTACTGTAATGGTCGAATCTGAGTGGGACCAGTCGACTGCCCCAGATTTGAGCCTGCTGGTGAATACAATGTTGTTAGTTGCACAGCGGAAACAATAATATATAAAATAAATATGAACGTTGTACTCAGGGGCAGTCGACTGGTAGCGGCTATTTCAGATTCGAGCCATATTTAAATGGGCTCGTTTCCTACTATCTCGCTTGACGAAACTCACTTGGGTAAAGTGAGTTAGTAGTCTATTGTGATCAGAGAGCGTCCGAAGTGCTGTGGCAAGGTTTCTCCACCCACAAGGAGCGACAGATCTAGCCGGAGGTTATCCGAGGGTTGATCCACCGACGGATTCTTGGATTAGTCACCCGTCCGGGGTGGATACCAAGTAAATCAGGTTGTTAGCATTGTATTCATATTTATTTTACATATTATTGTTTCCGCTGTGCAACTAACAACGTAGGTGAAGAGATCGAAATCGAAAACATGTCATTCACCCCCCTCTAGCACGCCAAGATGATCCATCAGTTGGTATCAGAGCAAGGACCGCTCTTGATTGGAATAACCGCCAAGGGAGCAAAGCAAAGCTAGAGGGAATGATGGAGGATAAGCTAGGGGACGATATAAACTCACCACCACCATACGAGCATGAAGATTTTGATTATTGGAAAGCTAGGATGAAGATGTGGCTCGGCATGGATTGGGAGTGCGTAATGGTGCTAAAGGAACCATTTGAGACCCCTAAGGACAAACATGGAAAGAAGCTCCGACCTAGGTATTGGACCAAGGAGCAACATGAACAAGCAAGGGTCAATGAGAATGTAATCAATATTTTAGTTAATATTTTGCCTACTAATATTTTGGGTGATGTAGGGAGTTATAAAAATACATATGAGTTGTGGAATAAATTGGAAAAGTATCGTGAGAACCCTACACAAACTCAAGGAGTAGAGGAGCCCGAAGAAATAAGCTCAAGTGTCCAAGAAGGCCAAAGAGAAGGAGAATTATCAAGTGATGTAGAGGAATCAAGTGAAAAAGGATCCATTTCGTCAGAAGAAAAAGAAGAAGTATCAATTGTTGATGCAGTCTGGCCCTGATTGTTGTTTTGGTGTTGACACTGATTTAAGTTTAGGTTGATGATTATGATGATTATGTTTAAGTCCTGATCGGGGATCAGACATGGTATGGAAAATCCTAGTATGGAGGGCTAGGTGTTGGAAAATCCTAACCTGGAGGGTTAGGTGTTGAAAATCCTAGTCTGGAGGGCTAGGTGCTGGAAAATCCTAACCTGGAGGGTTAGGTGTTGAAAATCCTAGCTTGGAGGGCTAGGTGTATGGAAAAGTCCTAATTCGGAAGAGGTGGGTGAAAAGTCCTAACTTGGAGGGCTAGGTGAAAAGTCCTAACTTGGAGGGTTAGGTGCAAATTCCCATCTTGGAGAATTAGGTGAAAAAGTCCTGGCTTGGAGGGTCAGGTCCTAGCTTGGAGGGCTAGGTTTGGAAAGTCCTAATCCGGAAGAGTTGGGTGAAAAGTCCTAGCTTGGAGGGCTAGGTGAAAAGTCCTAGCTTGGAGGGTTAGGTGCAAATTCCCAACTTGGAGGGTTAGGTGAAAAATCCTTAGCTTGGAGGGCTAAGGTGGAAGAGAACTTAGCTTGGAGGGCTAAGTTTAAGTCCCTGGATCGGTCTGGTGATCGGTCAGGGAATCTGGCACGCTGCCCTGTTGTGGATCGATCTGGTGACCGATCCAGCAACGACTGATCGGTCTGGTGACCGATCAGGGAGCATACAGTGAGGTTGGGAACCTACTGTACTGCTCCTGATCGATCCGGTGACCGATCAAGGAGTGTGTGTGTTTCACCCACTGCTTGGCTCCTGATCGGTCTGGTGATCGATCAGAGAGCGAACAGTGAGGTTGAGTTCCCTTGCTGATCTGCACCTGATCGGTCTAGAGACCGATCAGGATCACTGTGCAGATCGTTCCGGAGAACGATCCAGCGTCGCAGGTTCCTCTCTATGATCGATCAGGACGGATCCTGATCGGTCTGGTCATGATCTGATCGGTCTGGTGACCGATCAGGAGGCTGCCTGATCAGTCTGATGACCAATCAGGAGGTCTGGACTGCGAAGCTCAGAAATCGCCCAAGAAATGGGTGGATCGGTCAGGTGAACGATCCACAACCTAGGATCGGTCTGGTGATCGATCCAGGAGAAGTCACAAAGAAATCGCGATTTCTAATCGAGCGTTGGGGATCGATCAGGACGGAGCCTGATCGGTCTGGACCTAGCCTGATCGGTCTGGTGACCGATCAGGGGTAGCTCTGATCGGTCCGGTGACCGATCACTTTAATTCAAATGCACTGTCAGACGCTCTGATCGCGTCTGAACGTATCCGATTTGCTGCCACTTACATCTGATATTTGATTTACTGTGTGATACGCTGCTCTAACACTCTGATTAAGCTGCAGGTGACAGGGGAGGATTCAAACACTCAAGGAGAGGTCAAAGGAGGCTTTCCTTGGAGCAGGTTTTCCGATTCTCCATTTCAGGTTGCAACGGCCGAGCTGCAGACTGGAGCCGAGACTGGGGCTTGGCTGAGGGGATCTCAGGAAGACCAGAGAGGGCTCAGTGGTAGCTGGCGTTGGCAGTGTGGTAGCTAGAGGCTACGGAGGATGTTGTCACCTGGTGCTGTGTAGAAGATCAAAAGGGCGGAAGATGGCTTCGTGGAAGCAGAGTTCGAATACTGACTTCTTGCTGCGCCTTGAGTTCTCCACAACAAGCTTGTTGCAATCTTGAAGTTTCATCAACTTGAGCAAGCTACTGGTTTTCGAGAAGCAATCATCCATTACTTGAGTGCTTGAAGGAGA